>JANBPT010000933.1:2113-18694 GCA_027575765.1 Tieghemiomyces parasiticus
ATCGACGCCACCGAGGCCACTCGCAGAAACACATCACACACGCTGCGAGTCCCCGCAGAGCGCGAGCCCCCACCACAATATGTCTATATATATATATATATATATATAACAATCTCCAAGGTACGTAAGGTGGGAGAGGATGCCCTCTTTTTGAGTTGATATCGCATCATCTCGGCAAGCTTTTGTGGGGCAGTATAAGTTTATGAGACATACAACATGATTTGAGATTATGAGATTCAGTAAGTATACTGGGAACGGCTGGCTGTTTTAAACGTAAGGTGGTTGCGATGCGACGGAACTATGCAATGCGGGGTGGGCGAGGCATGTCTAAAACATTCGATGATGCAGGTTGAGCAGCACCTAATACACCGGGCTAGGCAAATAACAGGTTGCAAATGAAGGATGAAATTAATTGGGTTACAATACAGTCCGAACGGGTAGGTAAAGAGTAAGAAGTCTAGAGGGGAGGAGGGATAGAGTTAAATATACCGAACTGGCCAAGGCGCTTATGAGCAAAATCGAAACTAACGAATAACGATATATAAAAATAAAAACTGATCACAACATCTAGGGTGAAAACTAAACAGAGCATAAACCAACAAGGATGCCACAAAAATATATATATGTGTGTGTATATGAGGGTGGGGCAGTAAGAGGTATCTAGTTGTTTGGCAAGCCTCGCGGACCGATGAGATACTCTGGCACCAAGCCTGGGTATTTTGACCGAATTTCCTCGAGCGCCTGATCGAGATGAGCCTTGTATGTCTTAATATACTGCACAAACGGTTCAAACTCGTCAAGGTAAGCGCGATACCTGTGAATGACGGCCCAATCGCGGCGGATCTGTTGATGAGCAGCGTCCGTGCGGGAGTGATGGTGGTAGTGGTAGGGCAGGCGGTGAATATACCAGAAGCAAATCATATTGAGCGCCATACTGGTCACCAGACTATGGCCTTGCACGGGAAGGCGCTGGAGGTACGGGAGGCAGTGCAAGGTGAAATGGTCCACGGACGCGGAGGCGGCTTCCCGCAGGACGGGGTAGGATTCCGGGCGGAAGGCCCGAGGGCCGAAGGCCCAGTTGTGGACGTTAAGAAAGACCCGTGTCAAGTGGAAAATGCTGTGGATCATGCATTGGCCCGCCGCGTATACCGCGTTGTCATGCGGTGGATTGACCGTGTCGGTTGTGGTGGTGGTGGTAGGAGGGGGATTCCCCGCTAAGGGGCTACTACTGCCACTGCTCATCATACGACTATGATGACTGGTGGCAGCGACAGTGTACGCAGCGGTCGTGTCCAGCGGAAACTGCCGCTCAATCGCCGGATAGAGATCGTCTAGCCGGCGGTTCAGGGTGAGATAGGGTTGCAGATCAACGTCCTCGAGCCGAACGGGAGGTAGCCGAGCCCGAAGGTGACACACGTCGTAGGCGATGTCGGTGAGCTCGATGAACACCGGATACCCGGACACGCTATGGGACATCCCGGGGACCAACGCCGGGTAAATATCGTCCTCGGGCGGGAGCGTAAGCATCTTGTAGAGCAGGGTGTCACTGATGGGCTTGACGCGCGTGAACCGGATGTTGACGGTCGGCGGGACTCCTAGGAAGGCCGACGCATAACATTCCAGGGAAGTCACCTCGTGGAAAGTGCGTCGCTTATACTCACGGTCTAGGTCGTAGTGGAGAGCCTGCCGAGGATCGGCCGGCCGATCATCTTCACTGAAATCTAGGACATGGTATTTACGCTGCAGCACCATGCTTTTTTTTAAAAAAAAACCACGGATGGGGAAAGGTTACATGGAGACGAAGTGAGAGGGGGAGTGGGGCAATATATATACAAGAAAGGTGAGTTTGCGAAGCGTAGTTCTATTCCACTTCTCCACCCAGCGGGTGATACAGTACATATTAAGGGTTTCCCGAATAAGTTACTTACAGGCCGCTCAAGGCTGAAACGTCAATGAAGTTAGGTAGGTGAAGATAAGAATAACAGTGTGAGTAAATGGCGCAAGCCCAGACTGATCAGTACACGCGATGAAACGCCAAAATAATCGACCATGGGGAGAGAGGGGGGCGAGATATTGTGAAGTATCATCTGTACAACCGGCCTATACTTGGAGAGCGATCGGATCGGATCTCTCCCCCACTGGGATCGGGCCCGGAAGCCCACCGCCAACAAACGCGACCGTCACTTACCGATAAATTGTACATATCCGGCGCTGGTCTTCTGGAACGCATGCACACGGGATATCAAGAACAAAACGAGCGGGATATCGAGGGCAGATTCGTCGCTTAGCTGGGTGAGTGACAGGTGATCTAACCGTTCGAGGTAGGCCAGGCTAAACGCCCGACGGTTCTCCAGGCTCATGTACGATTCGGACACGACGCAAGTACCGTAGCAGAGCATAAAGTTCAGGGAGGCGGGCGAAATTTCGCCCCGATCGAGCTTGCGGTACAGACGCTGGAGGAAGGGCTGGCAAAAGATGCGGACCTGGTGCATTACGTACAGGGCCAGGAGTGGCCGGACCAGGGCGGGTGAGTAGAGCGTATCCTCGGGAGTCTTGAGACTCCGGTCGATCCGCTGGACTTGGGAGAACTCGGTGGCGAGTCGATCACTGATGAAGAAGGTCATGGACATGTGCTGGTAGGGATTTGTGTAGTAGGCCACCAGGGCGTCGATGATGGTCAGGGTGGAAGCGGCGTACGTGTCTGGGGAGGACGAGCTGGTGATATTCCACGGGTCGTCAGGAGATCCATCGTGCTCAGTTTCGGCCAGCAGGGAGGTAATACGCATGGGGTCCCGGTTCGGTAGGGAGAACGATCGTGGCGGCGGCGGGGAAGCCAGCGACGGCGCGGTCAGAGGCGGCGCCGGTACCGGGATGCCTCCGGCGCCGTGTCGGGGTTGAACGACTGGGCTATCGCTATCGCTACGGACAGATGGGATCTTCGGGCTGGCTGAAGACTCGTACAGAGGCGACGACGACGATACTGGCGGTAGCGGCAATGGCTGAGGTGGCTGCCCTTGAGTGACAAGTGCCGGACGGTGGCGGTCAGAAAGATTATAGGGCACGGCCCGGAGCGGGACGGGGGCGTGGCCGCTGCTCACAAGTCGTCTACCGAGTTTGCGCGGGGGCTGCCGGGCAATATGGCTGTAGACGCACAGGTTGTCGCAGCCGGCCTGTTGGCAATTGGTGCAGGGCTCATTGCCGTCGCACCCGGTCTTGCGGGCTACGCAACGGTCGCAGGCCCGGCGGCGATACTTGAGAGCCTTGGTCGGGCGAGTTTCTGAAGGGGCCGTCTCCTGATTGGTAGCAGCCTCCTCAGCAAGAGGCGGGAGGGGGTCATTCCCAATGCCGGCTGACATGGGGGCGCAACTAGTCCGTATAGCTGTGCCCCGGTTAGTCAAGAGGGAGTGGGAAGCAGGTGTGCGGTCGGTGTGGGGAGGTGGCGGCGACTACGGTGGACACCGGGGGAAAGCAAAGGGGGCTGTCGGTCGAGGACAGGAACGAGCCATTCGGCAGCGGGCAGAATGGATATGGGACGGGCAGACGAGCTATGTACAAGCGGCCACCGTTACGAAGCCCTCAAGGAAAAAAAAAGAGCGTATAGCCGGCGGTTAGTCGCAAAGAGCCCCTCAAAGAGGGAGGTCGGTCGCTAAGGCGTTAGGATAGAGTTATGGACAGTAAGTAGAGGGGAAATATCCGAAAAACCGGAACTGGGAGAGGGTGTGGAGTAGCACAATATAGAGGTGAGGCAGACCGCAAGGCGCAGGAGAAAGAGGTAAAGAACACATAGACCCTATTGCCCAGGCCATTTAGAAGCGTAGCCAAGACTTCCCATCAACAGAAGAGCTGACACGGGAGTGAGGACGCGGGAGAGGATGCACGCGTGGTGAAAGGCAACGTCAAAAAATAAGCCGACTTTAGTGGCGGGGTTTTGACTTCCCCTAAAATGTGCCGACAGTGGCAGGTTATATATTCCTGCATGTCCCAATAGGAGCGGGAGCACTTCCCTCCAGCCCGGGGCTGTTGAAGCCCCGGGGAATGCACATAGCTGCTAGCACCAAGCATCGAGAAGTGGTAGCGTGGAAGCTCCGACGCTGCAGAGGGAGGGGAAGTGGTGGTGGTGGCAGTGGACGCAGTACACGATGCTCTGGTCGAATCAGGACGGGAGGTTGTGTCCAGGTAATTCTTTTAGTAGGTTCTTTCCAGTGTCTCTGGGAGGTCTCCGTCCCGCGCCTGCTGTGCTCCCAACCGCTCCCTGCCCGCTCGCCGTTGGGTGGGCGGGGCGTACCCACCGAACATTCGCACTGTCAGCCTCTGCCTACCACTTGCAATGGAGGATGGGTGGGAAATCGTTATCACCAGCTCGTCGGCCGAAGCCCCTTTCCAGCTTGCTTACAGGTCACCTAGCCTCCCTCACCACTCGCCTCTTCAGTCGTGATTGGCAACGATCGCTACCGGAAGCGGCGCACCGGCCAGTGGAGTGTGTGGCAAGGCCCGAAGGGAACAATACACATGGGGCTGCAGTGAGCCCTAGACGCGGACGCACAAAAGGCGGATACACCAATCCAGGTCCTTGGAACCCGGGACCAAGGCCTGGTCTACGTGCTCGCTCCAGCCATCTTCTATCTCCATGTATGACCCCCCTCTACTTGACCGGAAGTAGCTGCTTTGCCTTACCGGTCGATTATTCACCACTCTAGCCAGAGCTACTCTTCCACCAGATGAACGACGGCCCAGGGGCAAGCAAGGCCACAGGCCAACACTAGTGTACCCAAACACAAGAAGGGCGGCCATGCGGATATTCTGCGCATCGTTGGTGGCTTTTGCTGTAGTCCTACTGCAAGGCTCGTCAATCGAACGATTAGTCTACCGCCTCCGTTCTTTTCCTCACCTTCCGCTGAAAATCACCGTTCCGAGAGGGGGGGAAAACTGGTACTTAGGCCTACATTTCCAATAAAGTTGGTGCGCATCAGTCCAAACAGCTGTGTTTGTGAAACCAACAGGGACGCGTCCCTATAAACGAGCCGCTATCTTCAACAGAAGCGTATGCAGATCAATGTATGGGGCTAGGTCCTGGTACGAGCCGTGACACTCACATATGAATCATCTGAAGAAAAATGTATGGCAATCAATAGGCAGTTTCGGGGAGAGGAGAGGAGATTGCACGTTTTAATCCCCCATACCCCACCATTAAAGTATGAGAAACGGCTAAATTGGGATTGTCTTGAACTCGGAATATTGCCGTTTATGGTGTCTTCCCCCTCCCCACCCGCCTAGGAATAGTGCGTCTACACAGAGCTTGCGCACTGGCGAGTATGCCACATTGTGCAAAGGAGGGGGTTGAGGCCTTATGGTACTGAGTAGATCCTAGGAACGAAGATAAAATTAGCGACATGAATGGTCCACCACCGGACGTCCACTAAGCCTCCTCCCCCCGTCACAGGTAAACCCCACCTGGACTACCAGGCAACTGAGGCTCAACCTTTGTAATCCCTAGTCTCCGATCAGGGTGGGTACTCAGGAACCCGCTAAGTAGCCGGCCAGACTGCAGTAGAATGGTCGCCACCGAAGGCAAGGGCGGGGTTCCATCGCTCCTAATCTATCGCCACTAATGATGGTGGTCTAGGCCCTCCCTCCCCCTCTCGAGAAAATTCACTCGGAACCTGGATAACCCAGCCCAGCTATGACATACCATGTAGGCCACAGACCCAATAGCATGCAGTAGGGCTAATAGTCGTTGGGGTAGTTTACTGGGTCGCCCTCCCCCATTCGGCCGAGTGGCTGATCGATACCACGGCGGAGGGCGGCCCACCTTATCTGCGCATTCCGAGTCTTATTGGGGAAGGGGGGGGAATGTGTTGATGACCTGGCCCAGTTCAACTGTTAAACGGCAGGGTGGGATATTACTAATGAATCGAAACCACGTAGCGACTCGGCCGAGGGGTGGACGTCTACTGAAAAACCAGGGGCGAGACAATGCCAGCGTGGCCAGGTGGTAGGACGCTACATCGGCTAGATTGGAATAGGTCCCCTATGAATTCGCACCAAGGTTGCTGTACTGTACACCATGCTACTCCGCTGTTATAAATACCCTAAGCATAGTAGCCAGCTTACAATTGTGCTTTATATCTTCACATGGAGAGCAGGCCAGATGGCTGATATTAGACACTGGTTATACGCTGCTCGTCACTAGGTATCATTAGGTCGGACCGAGGCATAGCCTTAGAAATCGGGTAGAAGGATTGGCCGTGGTTGCTACCTTGTGTTTACTAGTAGGGCATGTCCTGCCTTGGCCGCCAACCTAACGGTGGAACCCCTGTCTAATCGCTGCCAGTGTTTTTTTTTTTTAACAAAACACAAACGACCATCCCCTGATTGTGGATTCGAACCAAATAGTGTGTCTGAGGGAATTGGCAGTAAGCTCGGCAGCTGATGATCAATCAGATTACTATATCAACTTCCCTAATCTACTCAGTACTGCCTCGATTTAAAAGGTACCCGCAACCAACTTGGACCAAATCTGGTACGACGGCGGTACTCCTAGGGGCCTGCCCAATCCCACCACCCAGCCCCGTCTTGCCACTACAATACATTTTTTCGTCCCACGAGTCAATCCCCCCTCCTCATCACCTTACCCCTCCCCACTGCTGCACGGGTCACGGATTTCCCACCAACCTGTATATATACTCCCACTGCTCCCCTATTATTCCCTTCCCGCGCTTGGCCCATTTCGTTCGAAGGGGATCCATCCGCCCCACTGGCTGGCTGGCTGGCTGGCTGGCTGGCTGGCATCAAAAATCAGCGGACCAGTAAACTCAGCGAGCGTCTGACTAAACACCCCTCTCGTCGCTCTCTTTCCTATATGCTGGTTACTTGCTTCTGGTACGGCTTTTCACATTCGTCAGGGTGCTAATCACCGATAGTCAGCGTCCTCTGTTTTCGTTTTCCCTACTCTGTTTCTGCACACTATCCCCACCACTTCGTTAGCTAAATCGCTTCTCGTTGACTCGGATTACGGGCCATCACGACCTTCATTGTATCCCTGCCAGCCACCATGGCCAACAAAACGACCGTAAGTGGGAGGGCACGGTAATCACGGGGACTGGATTAGGGAAGGATATGTAGAGCACACGCCTTACGACACCCGGGGTACAAAACTACTTCAGGGCACCAACCCTCCTCTCGGATAGAGTACGACTAACGCCCACGCTCAACTCGTGATTCATCTGTATACCTGCCCTTCTCCCCTCTCCCCCATCCAACAGGGAATCATTTACCAGCATGTCATTAACGAAGTGATCAGCGCGATCCAGGGCGAGTTTGAGGACCACGGGGTCGACGAGGCCGTGCTCCAGGAACTGCAGCGGTCGTGGGAGGCCAAACTTATCGAGTCGCGCGTAGCCGAGTTCCCCGGTATGATCGCCGACGACGAGGAGGAGACGGCGGCGCCTGCATCGGCAGCCTACTACGAGGCCCCCGCGAGCAGCCATCGTGCCTCTGCGGCGGACAAGCAGGCTCCAGTCACGCCCTACGACCAGGAATACCAGCCCCCACCGTCGCTCCCCACGGCGGACGACGATGCCACGGCAGCAGCTTCCGCGCTACCGTCGTACAACCCGCATACACTTGGACAGGTCATGCCCGGGGGGCCTAGTTCGGCCGCCCACTTAGCCAACATTGTGTCGTCGGCGACCGCCGCAGAGCAACAGCAGCATCCACATCAATCACAGCCGCTGCCACAACAGCAACAACAGCATCATAACCACCCACCCCTGCAGGGCGAAGGTGGGTTCGGGCAGCCCCAGCCCTACTACCAGCCCCGTCAGGCACCCGGATCTGCTGCCCCTGGTCCGTCAAACCACCCGCCAGTAGGTGGTCATCAGTTCCCCCAGCACGACGGGGCAGATGACGATGAAGTAGATGATGATTCCGGCCCATCCACCGTAGCGGTGCCAGCGGGTCACCAGCGTCGGCAGCCTGAGCCATCGTCGGTTCCGCGGCAACGGACGGCGGGTACGCTCACCTTGACGTTTACCCAAGTTGACGGCGAAGACGAAGACGCCGAGGAAGACGAAGAAGGTGCGCTAGCGGCCGAGGAGAACGACGAGGATGCCATCAATTCCGACCTGGATGATTCCGACGAGGAGGACGTGCAGAACGAGGAGGGTGGTGGGGCCGAAGATACTGAGCATATTATCCTCTGTCAGTACGATAAGGTGTCCCGTCAAAAAAACCGGTGGAAGTGTGTGCTCAAGGACGGTATCCTACTCATCGACGGCAAGGATTACCTGTTCCATAAGGGTACCGGAGAATTTGAATGGTAAGGGGCAAAGAGTCCCCCCCTCCCTCCTTCCCTCCCTCACTTTATCCATCACACCAATCCCCGTGGCTCTGTCCCCCCCCCCGTCACCACCACCACTCTCACCTCCTCCATCTTCTCTTTAACCTTACTACGTTTCGTTAGCTGATATGCCATGAACCACATGTGCCTATATCCCTGACCCCCTCTCCTCCCGCGCACCACTCCTCTTGGACCTTGTTGGGGAAGGGGTTCTTCCATTCCTCCTCCCCCATCCCTTCACCCATATTCCACCACAACATTTTCTTGGTCGAGGGTACCTTCAATTTTAGCCCCCTTTTTTATACCGCATGCTACATTGCGCCCGATGCGTCTGTAATATTAGACAATGGTGACCAACATACCCGGAAAGATGTGGATAAGATGACGCGGTCTATATTTATGGCTCGTTCGTCGGGCCTAAAGGGCGGAGGTTCGTTGGTTCACTCTGGTGGATGCCATTGCCCAATGAATAGAAATATCGAAATAATTAATCACGCCTAAACCGAGAGTGAAACATACACTGCGTTAATTTCAACTGGTGTACCAAGATAGTAAGTATTGGTTCCCCCTCTCCAGTATTGTCAAAATCATTAGTATGTTTAGATATATTGGTCCTTTTATGTTGCAGATGTCTTCAGTTGAAGAGTTGGGATATATAATAATGACAGAAGAAAGGTTGAGATGCACTAGAAAAGATAACTGAATGCACCGTATGCGGTCACTGGTAGGGAGAGAGGAAGAAGTAGAGAAGGAGTACTTTGGCCAGTAATAGAACAGAAGCATAGAAAGTCTGCTAGAGTCAAAAGGCCCACACATTAGGAAATTCAAAAGAAAGGATGATGCAATAGAAGAGAGGGATCTGCCGTTCGTAGCCGGGGGGTGGGGGGGGGTGCAGCTATCGGGGAAACGGAGGCAGGAGAAAAACGATGATACACAAAGCAACCCTAGAGAAGGCCGACAAAGGGGAGGGGGGTTTAAGGAGGCGGAGGGGAGAGAGAGAGAAAAAAAAGACATTAACCCTCGGAGTACTCCCTACAGTGCATTTTAGAACTGCGGTGGCTCGCGGCCGCCCATGGGCCGCTGGCGACCGTCATTTCCGGCACTTCCATCTCCGCCAATGTAATCCCGGGTGGAAGGAGGGGCAGCATGAGACTGCTGCTGTTGCTGCTGGGCACCATAGGGATCGTAGCCGCTGTTGTGCTGACTGGGATCGAGCGTAGGGAACCCGGAGCTGGACTGCTGGGTGGCAAAGTAGCTAGCGTCGGCGCCATGCGGGTGGGCGGCAACGACACCAGCGCTGGGAGCGGTAAGGACGTTGGGATTGGACTGGTACATGGGGGCAGGGCTACCGTGCCGGCTGTCGTGCAAGTAGCCACCGCCCGCTGCGGTACTGGCGCCGCCCAAGTGGCTAGAGCTGCCGTCATCGAAGGCGTTGACGTAGTTGTACGTGTTGGGATCGTAATCCATGGCGGTGGGGGTCTGGTTGAGCAGCTTCACGGTGTCGGCGTCATCGTACAGCTGGCCGCTGTTGAGTACCGAGTAACTGTCGGATCCGAGGGTGGTCGAGTTGTTACCATCGTCCTGGCGGCGGCGTTCCTTGCGCTTGATGGACCGGAGGCGGCGGCGCTCATAATCCTCCCAGCGACGCAGAGGCACCTTAGACCCGTCAAACGAGCCTTCCTTCTTGCCATGGTCATCACCTTTCACTTCACCGTCAACCTTACGAGTCTCGCCCCACGAGAAATCGTCAAAGTGCCAGTACGCGTAGACCGGGAGGACAAAGTTCCAGATGGGCAAGGCCAGGAGATACACAAACATCCACGCGAGGTAGATCCACTTGCGGGTAGTAATGAGAATCAGGATACCCGGCAGGAACAGCACACAGATCAGCATGAGCAGCGGAAGGTAGGCGGCAAACGAGGTGTAGGTGGTCCGGAAGAGCTGGACAATAAGCACGAAGGTCATGACGATGGCCACGGGCAGCACCAGGGTACCGGTCAGATCGAGGAACACGACGAACTGCATCGAGAAGCAGAAGGTTCCGCACAGATTGCGCACCAGGACCAGCTCGAACAGGTTGTGGATGGTGGAGTTAATCCAGCGACGGCGCTGGGACAAGAGCACCGCGAACTCGTCGGGCACCAGGGTCTTACAGACGGCCTGGGGCATGAACATCATCTTGCGGCTGGGGAAGTTACGCAGCATGAGGGTAGTCAGGAAACGGTCCTCGCCCAGAAGCAGCAGGTTCTTCTCGTGCAAGGTGTGCACCACGTTCTGGGAGTACTCCTGGATGATCTCGGGCTTGGTGATGATGGGCACCCAGTCGTTGTCGCCCTTGGGGGCCTTGAGACGGTACATGCAGAAACAACCGGGCAGACAGGTCACACCACCAAACACAGACTCGAAGGCCTTACCGAGATGATGCGAAATGTAGTACTCGTAGACCTGAATCCACGTTACCCACGAGTCACGCTTGTTGGCGATCTTGGTCTCACCGCAGAGACCCATGATGAGCGGGTCGTTGTTCATGCAGTTCACGAGCAGGCGCAGCGAGTCCGGATACACCTTGGTGTCAGCGTCCACCATGAGCACGATTTCGAATAGGTCGGGGGTCACGCCCATGAGGTGGTGGACCTTGCGGAACAGATCGTAGTCGAGCGGAGTCATGCGGTCGTTGTAGATGACGCGGCTGAAGAAGTTCATCAGGATGATCTGCGAGTCGCGCTTACCACGGTTACCGGCCTTGGGCTTGTCCTGTTCGTCGGGACCGCCACACTTGACCACCACGACGGCTGGGATGCGGCGATTCTTGTACGGGTAGTGACCGGCGTAGACCTTGGCCATGTTGAGTTGCTTACCACCATCGGCGATGGCGATGTAGGAGCAAGGCTGAGGGTCGGCGAAAAGGGGGTCTACCTCAATCAGATCCACGCAAATATCGGGGGTACTGCGATCGTTACCGCTACCGGTGATCATACCGTCGGCAATAATGAAGAGCAGCTTACGCGAGTCACTATAGTCGGTGGAAGCCAGGGACTCAACGGTGTTGCGGACGGAGGATTCACCCTCGGAGTAGCAGGTGACCAACATGAGGGTAAAGAGCTCGTCGCTGGCAGCGTCGCTCTGCACGATGGCGCCACCGCCGCTGGTGGCGTTCTTCTTGGCCCACGGGGTGGAACTGGAGGCGGTGATGGGCTTGGCATGGGTCTTGCGGCGCACCAGCTGGTGGGACAGGATCCAGGAGAAAGTGAGGGCCATAATAAACTTGATCATGACCAGACTCAGAATGACGATCAGGGCGGCGTAGTTGAACAGGTTCACAGCGAAACAGCCCATGGTGGACTTGGACAATTTGCCAGCGAAGTACTTTTGGGTCAGACACGGGATGAGCTTCTTGAGGGCGTCCGTGCGGTAGAAGAGCAGCGTAGCGTCGAAGCGGCCCGCGGCGGCGGCGGTGCGGATGGCCTCGTCAACTTTGTCGTTGGGGATAGGGTCCTTGGTGATATTGAGGTACGGGTTGACGTTGAGCACGTTACCGTCAATCACGAACCAGCCGGGGACGACGTCGTCCCAGCTCCAACCAACCAGCTGGTTCATTTCCTGGATCCAGCCAGCGGCCATCGACTCGGTAATGGTCCCAAACTCACACCCGCCGACGCCGTTGTTAGCGTCGCAGGTGTTGAGGGTGGTGGCCGGGAACTGGCCAAAACTGGCGCACTCCTTGGGCGAGGAGCGTGCGAAATGGTTGGTGATATCCTCCCCGGGCTTGGGGGCAGTCTTGCCTGGGAACTGGTCGGTAATGGTGTAGGCACGACCCAGGTAGTCGACCACGTTGGTCATGTAGGGTTGGATCTCTAGGACGTTGTCCTGGTTTTGGACGTCGGACGCGGGACAGAAGGTCATGGTGAAGAAGAGGGTGAGATAGACGACAGCGGCGCACACGACGGCGATGATAAAGCACAGAGCGAACTTTTCGCGCCAGGCCTGCTGCATCGACTTGTCGGGCATCCCCAGTTTGGCCAGGATGAAGCCGGGGCACCAGAAGGAGACGATTTGGGCAAAGATGGGCCAGGCGCCGCCGGATTTTTCGCCCTGACCGGTGACCATACGGTCGGGGGCCTGCTGACGCTCGGGACGGATCAGGGTCTTGCCGCGGCGGAGGGTGCCGCCTCGGGCACCGCCCCGGCCGGCTTCCATGTCGTTGGGGTACATTGTGGTGAGGGTGGGTGTGACGAGAAAAGGGGAAGGAGACACGGATCGCACCGGGCGGAGATATGTTGCTCTTTTAGCTTTAAGAAGGACTATGTACGGGGGTGGAGAGGTATAGGGTGGTGGCAGTTGAGAGTACAGTGGTGCCAAAATTTAAAACGGAGCCGCGGAGAACGATAAACAACGGCGGGCCAGTTTGGAATTGGAGCAGATGGGCCGAGACCGGAGAGAAATAGAAAAAGGTAAAGTAGGAGAAAGAGGGAGGAGTCAATAGGGAGTACTGTGCTTGCCAGATGTTACGGATGAGGGAGCGCGCAGGCTACAAGGCGAAAACGATTCCGAAGCAGGGCTCGGTGGGCTATATACCGGAGTTGATATCCAGCAGCAGATGAGGAGAGGAGGGAGCGGGTATTGAAAACAAAAGCTGGGGGGGGGGGGCTTCAAGGTGGGAACAATGGCAACTGATAGGCGGGGTATCCGTGGGCGGCCAGTTAAACGACAAGGGAAAAGTGGGGGGCACACAGTGAGCAACAATGGATGGATGAGAAGGAGGGCGGGGAGTGGCCGATGGGCAACAGGAGGACCCGACAATACCTAACAGGAGGCAGCGGAAAAAAAGAAGGCGTGCCAGTCGCGGAGGTGGCAATCAACTATACGTAGATCTCTCTGAACAAATGGTCGCTGCGAGATGGGAAATGGTCAAGGAGAGAGGGCCACAGTGTGTGTGGGTGTATATAGCGAGCAGGGGGGGAAGTGTGCGACTAAATGAGCCGAGACCTGGTCTTTAGGGTAAGGGGGGAATCGACAGACGACAGTAAGAGGAGGAAATGTAAACACAGGGGGCGAGGCTGGAAGAACGATGAAATCGGAATGTACAGTGGCGGGTGTGGGCGCAGGTGCCGCAGGTAGTGCAAGGGCTATCGTTACCCGAAAGGCTGAAGATACGGGGGATAAGCGTGGTGGATAGGCTGGTGGCCTTGGAGGGGGGAGGCAGAGTGACGAAATGGGCTAGAGAAGACGGGCGGACCGATACAACGGAACCGAAAAAGGGGGCAGGTGGCCTAATATATAGCGACCGGTAGGTAGGTGCACACAAGTGAATGCAGTGTTGGACAGATGAGTTTAAAATAGCTTGGCCGGGGACCGGTCAGGGTCAGCTTTATAGTCCTGTCCGGGCGTACGAGCAAGACGGCATGCAACGAACAATGAGTTCGCCTAGACAATAACACGCATACAAGGGGCGACACCGGCCATAGTGGGCTAGGGCAAGGCTTTGGAAAAGTGAACGGGAGTGGGCGGCCAGGGGTGAAGGAGGGCAGCGGGTGACCAGGGTTGGAGAGACCAAGGTGGTGGAGGTGATCTGTAAGGCTGCTCTGCCTAAGTTTTCGTTGGCGGTATTGGTGCCCTGTCGGGCGTGTGCGAGACCGTGGGCCCACTCCAACAGCGCAGGGCACCTTCGCGTCCTTGACGGATGTGGTGGGGCATTGTGTACAGGTTGGCCTGCCAGCGCATACAATGTTCGCTGGCGGATACCTTGGAGATTATTGTGGTAATAAAAAAGACAATACGCGAATGAAATCCAGTCAGCTGTATTCTCGCAAGCACAGCGATGGGTCACAGTGTTTGCCGGGACCAGTGTGGCCTTGGGCGTGGTCCTGGCCAGAGTAGCCAGAGGTAATTTCCGGCCATTGTTTCGGGGATAGCACCTTGCCCGTTTCCCCTCGTCCCCGCACTGAGGGCTTGACATCGCACGCTCTGCTGATTCACTGCGATTGGCCAATGCAATGGGCTAGAAACCCGGTCGATAAGTCCACTGTGCGCGGTATAGTACCGCAAGTCGCGTAGACCCGCGTTAGGCTCGAGCCAACAGAAGTCTGCCGTAGAATTCACGCGTCTGGCCAGATGAAGTGTGTTTTTATTAGTGTGAATTCAAGGCAGGTAACCAGCGGGTCATAATTAACGGTCCACAGGGCGTGCGCCTGGTTCGCCCCGGGCTCTCCGGCGTACAGCTCGAACAGCACGTGGTCCCATCCCAGTCTCACTGCTAATGTTTATTTCGTGCACGCCCCAGCAACCAGTTAGGCGGAATTAAGGGGGGTATTCAAGGGGACCGAGAGGGGTATTGGCGCTGTAGCATGATGGAAGGGAGGCACTAATAGAGGAAGTATGGATTGAGCACGATCAGGCTGTGACCGGTGTAATTGAGGGTCTACGGGCCCGGGCCTCTCAAGGGTGTACAAATTGCCTCTAGTTCGTCGACCAGTAGGCTACGCCTCATTGGCTTATTGACTGCACCTCTCCCTTTTGCGCATAGCGGCGTTGCCAAATGTGCTAGACAATCGCCTCGACCACCGTAAAACCCAAACGCCCCCATCCTGTCAGCGCCCATAACAAAACCCCAAGGCCTCCAAAGCAATCTTACGGTCGACCGCCTAAGGTGTTGTGAAAGCTTATAATTAACCAAGTTGCTGCCTAGACCTTCAACAAACCAGTGACTCGACATTCGTAGATCAGGTTGTTAGCCGTACTGGGGTGGAACGTTATACCATATCCGCCCCGTGGGTTCCACACGCGTAGAGAAAGTGGGGGGAAGGAAATTCGATACAGCAATTGTCCAACAACAGTGGACAATAGGTTCTGGAGGCTTCTGTACCCTGGCATTAGCTTCAAACGTTGGCATTGTGTGGCCAGTTACTCCTCCGCCATTGTACATCCACCATGAGCAGCCTTGTATGTTTTAACCGCCTAAAAGCGGTAATCGTGCTTGGGTTGGAGGGCAAAGTTGTACTCACTATACCTTTTCCGACAGGGCCGGCGCAGTGAACAGGCAGCCTTGAAACGATTCGCTTCGCACCGGCTACATCAACTACGTAGCGGGTGAGCCAATGCAAGCACTAAAAAAAGGAGAACAGACCAAGTTGTCAAAGCTTAATTACTTAGAATGGCCAGTGTACCAATTGCAAAATGAAAAAAAAAACTCCGAAACGGGGAATTGAACCCCGGCCATCACGGTGAGAGCGTGAGATCCTGACCACTGGACCATTTCGGACCACATTTTTGATTATCTGCGCTACACTAAATATAATCAATATAATTAACGGGCAATTTTAGATTTAAGCTACTCTCTACATTATATCTACTCAATCATGTAGAGGTCGGATTATGGGATAGGCTATTATTTCATCGGACGGGTCTGATGGACTCTGGTTTCTACTACGTGTCTCACGCCACATCGACAGACAATAGGCATCAAAGATGGTTTAACCATTCAGTCGTGCTTTTATCGATTCGAGGTTTAAGGACAGACTTGATGAGTTCCAGCTGGGTATATTATGCGGATGATATCTGGCTGTAGGGCTGTAATAAAGTCGGCTGGTCGCTACTGCTAAGCACAAGATTTTAGATATTATTAACTCTAAATTTAAACTTAAGTTTATATAGAATAAGCAAAAGCCGTTAGCTTGAAGTCCCCATTGCTTAGGATACGACCTAAGTTGCCCACCCGCTTTAGCAATCTAGACGCAATGAGTCTACTAGACGTGGCATATTGACTTGAGTGTCATTCCGTCCCGCTAACTGACAGGCTGTCCATATTAGGCCTCACCGTTTCCCTCATCTTTTTGATTATGCATTGTACACTGGGCGGTCGTTGGTTGCACCGTATCGCGATCAGTGGCCCTTTTTTCTCCGTAGTTTTTTCACATCTCGTCCCATGGTGTATTGCCATCGTCAACGGTGGCATGCCGCAGCTACCGACATGGCGAATTTTCCCCGCCACTTCGTGGTTGAATAGTCGCACAGCCAATGAATGGGGAAACTGACTCGGCGGAGCAGCTTACCATTTCCCGCTCCCTCCTCCCCCGTTTCCCGCCACTCAACTATCTCTCACCGCCCTCCGTTTCCTCGTACTCCCAGCTGGCATCACACGGGTTCACCTCATCCTGCCTTCCTCCGAGAACATCGCCGAACCAATCAGTTCGCCTTCGGCCGTGTGCCAGGATATTTTCGGCGGGGATGTGGCTCTATGCCGGATT
>JANBPT010000934.1:0-18692 GCA_027575765.1 Tieghemiomyces parasiticus
TTCCATGGTAAGACGATCCAGGCCACCGATTGGGACGTCCGGTCGGCCGGCCCGCAGGATTTCAACCCGACGCCTAACATGGAACTGCTCGTGAAGGAAACCAAGGCCCTCCATAAAGTGCTCGGGAAGTACCTGCCCGTTGAGACGCTGCAGTCGGTCATGTCCAGCGTGCTCAGGATGTACACTCAGAAATTGCACGACCAGATCGCCGTGGTCGAGATACATACCGTCCAGGGTAAGCAACGACTGCTCGGTGACGTGCAGTACTTTATTCAAAGGTTGTCGGCCCTCGGGCACGTTGAACCCCCAGGCAACGCCCTTGAGGTCCTTGTGAATAATATTACGGTGGGCGGCTCGTCCCTACCATCCAATCCGAGGCAGGTGTAGCTCTACCCACCGGTAGCGCCGCTCCCTTACTTTACACGCAACTTACCTAGCTCTTTTGCGGGGTGGACTTTCGCGCTTGGCCGCCTGCCGGCCCGTTGTGGCCCGGTCAATAAAATCACGTGTTTTATAAATATCCACGCACATAGCGCTTGTTTACACAACACAACGCCCATTACTACTCCTTTCGGATAAGTTAACCGGGCCATAAGAAAGATGGCAATGGTCTCAGATTGTATTCGGCGCATGAGCATCGCTAATCGCTATCGGATCGGTAACCCCATCAGCACCATCGAGACTATGCTTTTTTTTGTTTACCCACGCCACCTGTTTACCCATTCCCCATACCGCAAGGGTCTCGTAATATTTACCCTTTCTGATAGCTTGTTTCTGGCATATTAGGGTGCATTCGCCCAGCCAAGCATATCCCTACTCCTCACTTGTACCTTGACAGTTTTGTCTTTTTTTTTTGGTGCCCATTGCCCCAATCACGTATGCCTGACGGTTCCATGAGCATTCCTGATGAACTGCCACCTTCTCAAGACTGGATGCCGTCGCCCTGGCCGGCGGGTATGGTCGAGGCGGTGTCCGATGCTGGGGAACCCGAGGTGACTACCGTCGTCATTCCCGATGAGTCCACTCAATCTACTGTCGAGCCTTTGGCCACCCCCGTCGAGGTTAACACGCCAACTGACGAGTCCATACCTGAACCTCCAGTTTCCGAGGCGACCGCTGGACCTGGTCCACCCCGCGACGTCGACTCCGAGACCAGCGCGGCCGTTCCCGCCGTCACTGAAGACGCCGCCCTCCCACGCTACTCGCTCCGCAAGCGGAAGGCCATCTCGCTATTTCCTTACACCATGCTATCGTGGGTGCAACCAGAGACCGTACCCCAGCAACCGGGCCAGATCCTGGATTTATCGGTCCTGGAGGACCGGCGGCCGGCGAAGCGGAGTGTGCTAACACGACGGCTCGACCGATCGGCAGATCTAGATGAGCCCGCTACGAGGGAAGAGTCTTCCAGTCAACCGGTGACGACCGGGAGGACGACTCGACGGTACCAGTCCCGACGACGTGACCAGCAGCGGCGGCGGTGGCGTAACCGACAGCGGCAGACGGGTCAAAGACGGCCGACTACGACGCTTCGCCCACTGGATAACACCCTGGGACCCACCGATGTTGCGCAGGACCCGTTATCCACTCCGATCGACCTGACCTCAGCTCAAATTGACAGCAGTCAGCCCATGCCGCTCGTCACCCGCCGCCGAGATCGTCAACGCGCCGTCACCAGCCGGGCCCGTCTTCACCCATACCGCCACGCTCGCCAGCTCGCCCTCCAGCGGCGACGCACACTAGGCGCCAGACTCCTACGTCGCGTTGTGGATAATACCGTGCTATTTAGTGACTCTGATGGTGACTACCTCGATGATCCGGAAGACGCGCCTGTCGACTGGGTGATTACCGTACCGTCCTTGTCGCCCACCCGCCGCTATGACTTATCGACTTCCCCTCGACCCACGGCCCGACCCTCACCGCGTACGCCCCGGACGATCACAAAACGACAATTGGCAGGTAAGCTCCCGGCCTCCTTCCTTAGCGTGTTTGGCGCCGGGACCAACACCCACGACCTAGCCGGTCCCGCGCGGACGATACCGCGAGCACGGCCCAACGCCGCAATTGAAACGGAGGCCCTCCCACATGTCGGCCGGAAACGTATCCGCGCCCGCACGAGTCCAGAGTCATCCGATCGTTTGCGCCAGATCGCCAGTGACGAAGAGAGCCCGCTGTCCTCACCTCCTTTATTCCCGGTCCGCACTCAGCATCATTTCAACCCGCGGGACCGGTCGCCCGTGCCCATCCAGCTCTCGTCCGATTCGGAGGTTGGCCAACTCCCCGATCTGGTTGACAGTGAAGATGACAGCGACGGGTTATCCGATGGTAAGCCTGACTGGCCTTTCGGCCTACCATCTACCCGTCGCCCCCGGGTCACTCAGACGTCTCTCACTGGCGGTCGGTCCTACCGCGACCCAGCCCGGTCACTACCTCGCCAGGCCCCGCAATCAACGCGCCGGAGCCGCCCAGCGCTCATCAACAACCGCGCCGATCGACCCCTACGTAATCATCGCCCAGGGGCCACGCGCCAGTTGCAAAGGCGATTGCCGTCTGCCAACTCATGGTCGACCGTTGCCAGTAACGCTGATGTGGAGCCAATTGAGCGCTACGCCGATTTCGAATCCGCGCGCTCGCAGCGCCACCGGTTCGATTTCTTAGACGGGCCTCTCAGCAGTCCAGTCGTATCGCCCGGTTCCTCACCACCACAGCGGCGCCGGCGGTCGACCGGGATTGTACACCGGCGTAAGCCAGCGACTAGAGAGAAGAAGTCGCGGGCAGGTGGTTTGGCTGCCGCCGTGCGTGCAACCACCGCAAGTAAACTGCGGCGGCCAGCTGATCCGACCCAACAGACACAATTGGCTCCGAAAACGCCCAACCAAACGTTGACTTCAACACGCCGGCCTCGCCCCCGGTCAACCGCTTTATCACCTACGCGACGAACCTTGGCACCTCAAAGTAGAAAATCTAGACCTCGACCGAGCAACAGGGTCTCCGTTACACGGCCACGGGCAGCACACACTCCCTCACGGATCCAGAGTACTGCGAACCTTGCCCCGGCTCCAGCCACCCGTAAGCCCCGACAGCGCGCTACGGCGACCCCTAGTACTTCGGTAGTTACCGGCTCCACGAACCGTCCTATCCGCAGTTTCCTCGACTACTGTGAGCGAGGGTACGTACCAGGGTTCCGCCCCCACCGACCCACTGTCGCCGGGCAGCCCGATCCACCCCGTCCACCGGCGGACAGTGATTCTTTCCCGTCCTTCAGTCAGCCCCTCACCCTTCCGACGCCGGCGCCTGGCCGGGTGGCCAATGTCAAATCTGTCGCACCCGACTATCTACGCGTTGCCCACCGTACGCTTCGCCGTCGCGCTGAACGCGGCCAATCTGTTGTGGACCAACCTTGGCGTAAAACCATCCAGGCCGTGCCTTCCACTCCACTCGACGCCATCGCCCGGCCCCCACAGGCCGTAAAATCCAAACGATCCCAACGGCGGCTCTTTGATACCTCCGGTTCGGGGACCTCGGAAACATTGGCGCCCCCTCTGCACCTCCCACCCTCGAGTCCTACCCCGTCTATCGTGTCATTTCGGTGGGCCGCTGATCAAGAAGACACCGCCCAACCCGTACTTGAATACTGGCGAAGTAACTACATGTCACTCCCACTCTCTCCGTCCACGCCCCCACTGCCCCCGTCACCCAAGGTATTGGCAGAGCTACCACCCAATCACCTAGAGTTCCCAGCTTACTTCCCACATCATAGGGAGTCGGAATCGGATACTCCCGCGACGCCACCTGCGCGATCCGCATCACCCACGCCAACACCACGGCTGGGATCAGATCTCGCTACCCTAGAAACACTGCCACTTAAGACAGGCCCGGCGACGGTACGGTTCCCCCCGTTCACCACCTGGTTCAATCATGACCGAGTCACCCGCCTCTCGCCGGGTACCTCCCTATCCGCCAAGAGCTACGCTGGCCAGGGCCACCTGGCCACGTTTCTTCGCAAACGGGCTGACCTGCCGGACACCACCATGCCCGCCCTGACCGTGCACTCACGCTCAGTCTACGGTCGCAGCCGCGACATCGTGGAGAGTTTCAGCGCCTGGCGTGACAGTTTCGATGTCGACATGGCGGGTTTCGAGCAGCGACAGCGCCAAGTAAACCACGAAATGACCGCGCTCATCTCTGGCGACCCCGACCCCGCTACCCCGCTGGATCTCTCACGGGCGGCTTTAGTCGCCGACATTGATGACAGCGTCGGGTTCATGATCCATACGGTCGACACCATCACCCATGGATTCTCGCTGTTCACTATCGATCAGCTCGACTGGGCCACCCAAAGAATCCTCGAGGGTCTGGATCGGCTAGCCACTACGTGTTGGACTACCCTAGCTAATACGTACTGCGCTTGGGGGGATCAACCCCTGGCCTCCGACCCTGACTTCGAAACAAGCGTGCCCAATACTCCGCCGGATCGCGGGACTGACCGCGAACACTGGTTTCGACTCACCCGTCGCCCAGCCGTCCAGTTGGCCTGCCTCACCCTCTGGTACCTGACCGACTGGGCAGTCAGCCTCGCCCGTATACTGGAGTACCGTAGACCCGGCAGTGCGGATCCACTTGCCGTAGGGTGTCGCGCACGGTCCAATGCTCTTCTGGTGGGGCTATTGGCGTGGCTGGTTTGGTTGCGCTTAAGTCCCCTGCCGCTGGGGACGGAGGAAGGTGTGGCTTATTACTGCCGGAATAGCATCGTTCAGCCCTGGACGGCCGAGCTATGGGTGTACCTACTGGCCTGCTGCGCTGCCCGGCCCCTAGATTTGCCAACCGGACTGGCGTGGTCAGAGATTACCCACGGCGAGTGGTCAGGGCTGGTTGCCAAAGTCGAGACGTTATCGCCGTCGGATACCACACCGTACGGTACGGATGCTCTAGTGGGAAATCTGCTGCTGGCCCAACTCGAAGGCGGGCTAAATGTGCTGGCTCGCGCTGTTAGCTCCGGGGGCCTACCCACTACCACCTTACCACCCTATCTGCGCTTCAACCACGCCGTTGCCCAGGTCGAACGAGCGTGGGCATTCTACTTTGCTTTGCTGCCCTGGTCCCACATGGACCCCCACGGGTTAGCCCGGACACCTCGCCCGACCGATTTCAATCCACGGCCTTTAACCGGCCCCTTCACGCCTACAATGTTACGCCTTCTGCTCCACCTTGTGGCGTCCCCAAGTTCCCCTTACCGAGGTCCTAACTCAGATGCCGCGATACACGGCTTCACTCGACTCTTTCCGGCGGGCTGGACCTATACCTCAACCCGCACCCTTGATGAGTACACCATTCACACGGTGCGGCGTTGCCACGCGCTGGCCGCCCGCTGGGATACCGGTCTACCTCCGGCTGCCGTCGTCCCACTGTACCGCCTGTTTGCGCATCGTCAGCTGGACGACCTGGCCTGTGAGACCCGCCACCGGATCCCACCATTCCTGACCGCACCAAGCCCGGAGTCGCCCCCGGACCATGCTGTACAACCGTACCTGGTCCTGGACCGAGACTCTACTGATAGCGAACCCGGTGACTTGTCGTACGATCCAGCTAATGAATTACCAGATAATGCATTCCATGTTTTTCTCAAGCTATGCGGCTTAGTACTCCTCCACTGGGTCGCTCAGTACCAACGGCTGAGTCTTACCGATCCCCCCGCTGCGGCACGTAAGCGCAAGGAAATCCTCCAGGTAGTTTCACAACTCTCACCCACCCGCGTCATGACTTTTCCTGCGAACACGTCGACGACTACTGGCGCCCAGGGCACGACTCCAACCTATACCTACGCCGCGCTGGGCAATCACTACGCCCTCCTACTCCTCTTCCTTCGCACCCTACCAGCGACCATCCGTCCGCACTGGCCGCTCGCCCAATTCACCAGCTACCTCGACTTCAAACGCAGCGATGCGGTGGCCCGCAAAATCTTTTTCGAGGCCCTATTCTTTGCCGCCTGGATCCATCTCCGCTTGACCAAACCGGTCGGTCCGTTGATTCGCACCTTCTTTGGCCATTGGCGGATCATGGCCGAGGAATACGTCGAAGTGACTAAAGCCAATCCCCCGGGTCAGGGCCAGGGGGGAGCGCGCGGGACGGAGGGGTTCTGGGGTCTAAGGCTCACACAGGCCCAGAAGAGGGCGAAGGCCGAGCGACTAAGGATGCTGCGAAGTGGTATGTTTTATATTAACCGACTGGTCACGTGTCTCGAAGAGGTCGCCACGCCATGGACGGTCTACCACTTGACTTTTTTGACGCAGCTCTACGATGATGCCCGTAAGTACCACTTGTCCAACGTTCGTAGCAAGAGTAGTCACGAGGTTAAGATGTCGGATGCTAACCTGTTTCCCTTTAAAATAACTTTACGCCCCCTCCACACTCCCCATGTTCACTCCCGCCACGCTAATCATGCCAGCGTATGTTCAGATTTTTGAGAGCCAGCCGGCTTTAGCCCGCACCCTGAGCAAGGACACCTTGGGCCTACTGAAACGGTTGGCTCGCTTGGTTACACAGAGCCTAGAAAGTCTAGCGCCCATGGACTCGCCGGTTGAAGTAAACGATGCGGCAGCGTCGGGGTTGGTCGCCCCGACGATTGTACCGGCCGCCACGGCACCCGCCACCGATGGCGACTGGGAAATGGATGACCTGGACGACGACACCATGGCCGAATTGCTAGCCGCGGCAGAGGCACCAAACCTTCCAGGGGCCGCCCCCGCGGTCGCCGCGGATACTCTACGACCCGTCGTGGAAATCGAGGCCACCGCCCTCGCCCTACTCCAAGCGGCCGACCAATCCGCCGCCGCTCCGCTTCGGCGCTGGATCATTGGCATCTGTTCCGGTCTCTACGACCACGCGACACGTAGCCCGGACAATGACGACAATACCAACGGGCCGATCGCCGGCGCCGGCCGTGGCCACCCCTCGAATAGTTCGGCACCGGATCGACTCCACCTCCATATCCTCAGGACGCGTGTCAACAGTACTACGCAAGCGGCCCTCTGGTGCCTAGCCGACCACGCCCGGTTTCTGGTTCACCGGCGGTATAAAGGCTGGGAGCAGTACCTATTTCCCTTTGGTACCGACTCTTTACAAGTCATTTCGCCCCCAGCCGTCCGCCGACATGTCCTCCTCATTTTCCTCGCGGCTGTCCTCCCACGTCACCCGGAACTCCTACAGCGTCATCCAAACCCGGTCTACCAGCTGTGGTTCGAAACGGTTGCCGATAGCCAGCTGTCGTGCCAGCATAATCTGACGCGGGCCATCATGAACGCGCCATCTCCGGATCGGTTCCTGTTTCACCACCTGCCAGTAACGTTCGACCACCGCACCCAACGGTACCAGCTGACCCGCGATGAATTTAAACGGTTGCGCACCGGGATCATCGACGGGGTTCTGGCCAATCTAGGTGCGCACTACCGGTCAACCCTTGATATGCACGATACCCTAAGGGGGGATGGTATGAGCGGTATCGGGACCTATGATGTCGACCGCCGCATAAGCCTCCGAAACAAATACGCGGGCTACCTGCGCACGCTGCTCGCCACGATGAAGGAATGCTTTACGGCCGAGCAGACCGCCCACGAGGAAC
The DNA here is from genome assembly GCA_027575765.1 of Tieghemiomyces parasiticus. NCBI lineage: Eukaryota > Fungi > Kickxellomycota > Dimargaritomycetes > Dimargaritales > Dimargaritaceae > Tieghemiomyces > Tieghemiomyces parasiticus. Next base: position 7,616 of record JANBPT010000934.1, read on the forward strand.
GGCAATATACTATGCGGCTTCTCCACCCGGTCCTGGCCTCCCTCGCTGCCCATGGAGGAGAACTCCTATTGGCCCCACCGCCCGTCGGCGCCGGCGTACCTGCCGACTGGCGCTTCTTTTCATCGGGTGTCCTCCCGATACCCCCCACCGACGGATGACCTATATATGGCACGACCTCTGCATGGCCTGGCCCGGCACGGGCCCAGCATCCGTAGTGAACTTGGAGGTCTTTGGTGGGATAGTGAGAGTGACCGTGACCCTCTCATCCTGCAACATACCGGGCGACTGGAGAATGACAAGGAGGAGGAGGGAGAGGAGGATGGGGTCGATTTAACGTGCCTTAGGTGCGACACTCAACATAGCGGTGGCTGTTTTTGTAAAGATACGGGGGAGGGGAGGAGGTTGAGAAGGAAGTAAATATAATCGTGAAAATCAAGGATGGCGCAAATTCGGCGGCACTAGGGGTTTAGGTTATGGGGTCCATATCGCCCAATAGGCGACACCAATAGTTACGGAGCTCACTCACAATATTTGCAATTGCCTGGGCCAGAGTCTGGAGGGCGGGTATATCAGGCAGTTGGAATAGCCGCCGCCATGTCGAGTGTCGCACATAAGGCACGTTAAATCGACCCCATCCACCACCTCCCTCTCTCCACTGGAAGGCTGCCACTAGTACGCCTTCAGCCATGCCTACCTGGATGCCTTCCTTTGGGGGGGAGGGTGGCAACTACGTTGAATCAATTCAGCTCAGACGGTGATCGCCGATAACATTCATAACGAGTATCCCTACAACTGACTACTTGGACAATCTCCGGGCCAAGCACCGGAAACACTACCTGAGGTACGATAGCAAGTCACAACGCTGGGACCAACATGACTCTGATGAAGTGGCATTAATATCTGCGTCATCCCCCCCCCATGAGCGAGGCAAAGACCATGGATAATCTCGTCGAGTTGACGCTGCGCGTTGTTGACAAGGTAATGGTGGCGGCTAATGGTACTTACTCTCTGCTCTTACCCGTGCGCGTGCAGACTCTCCACCACGTTGTAGAGCAGGCCGGAACAAGACAAAGTTCAGTTTCATCTGCGGTGGCGGCACACTGGCAGACGTACCTGCAGGCTTTGGGATACATCCCTTCAACCACGGCGACTGTGCCCAGCACGGGGGCGATTGGCAATGGTAGCCTCGACTTACCAGCATCGATTGTCATGCACCGCTTGAAAGACATGTTGTAAGTGAGGGTTTTGAAGGCGCTACACGGTGAGGCAGGGGGGAGAGACAGCAAAGTTAAAATTTATGTGGTACCCGTTTGATACCAACTATGATTGGCGACCCAACGAGGATGGGGGTAGTGTGCAGTCTGATTTAGCAATAAGTGGGTCGGTAAAGTGAAACGGGTTGTGATACTGTTTCAATGGTGGCGACTAGATCGTATAGCTTGCCCAACCAGCCTTCGTCATCGGCAGACTCTCGCTAGGAATATTAAGGGTGGCCGGCCCTATTATCCAATACCATCCCGTCTCGGGATTGGAACACCCCGCCCCAGGGAAAGCGCGGAATGTGGTTATGGGGGAGACGGGTTAGGGACTAGGGCCCTGGATTGTTACACAAGAGGACCTGGACAGCCCTTTGCCATTTTACCTTCCTCATTGGTTCAATGCTAGGATGCTGAGCCCTCTTCGTTTGCTAGGGATAGGCCCTATCTTGGTCCCCATTGTATTTAAGCGTCGTACTCAGACTTTAGTGATACTACAATGTCGGATATTCGCTAACAATAGACGGTGAGGATGGCGTCTGTCTACCAAGTCACTGGTAGTGGGCGTTTAGAGCCGTACTCCTTTTTAATGGCACCCGGGGAGAGGCTATTGCAAGCTGATTTTCAAGCGATACTAAAATGATACTGATTCGGATTCTGCATCGCAGCAGTAAACATTAAATAGTTGATCACCATACTGTCGAATAATAAGCAACCAGCCCCACCAGCCTGGATATCTTTAATATTTCGACGGTGGCGATGAAATCAAGGGGCCTCGCGGTGCTTTAACTGGTGGTGGTGAGAGTTCCAGGCATGGTTGACACGGGTTAATTAAACGATAGCTGGAGGAAATCACCTGGCTAAGCTATACTGCAGCCAGTGTCGAAGGTCAGCAATCCCGGGCCGATAAATAATCCTACCACTGGTGTGGGGGAGGGGTTAAACTACTCCGCCAGCCCAACCCAACACACTTACTTCGACTGGACTGACTTACCTAGTGGCGGCTCGGTCTCTTCACTCGGGTTGGGTGGGGGCAGCGTTGCTGCCCCTTCCTTGCTGAGAGAGGCCTCCTGACGTAGCCTCTTTAGGCCTACCTGAGGGTACTTCGATATTAAAAGCGAGTCGGCCCCGCACCCACTAGACCTGATCAGCTCGGAGTGTACTGGACCGCCTCTACTTGACTGGTCTCTAGTCCACTGCGCCCCTCGATTTACTCGATGCATAGCTTACCAGCTCGGTTTCAATACCCGCACGGCGTTTAGTCCTACGATCGCCACACTAAGGCAAACAAGGAGAGCCTGGGAAATGATAAGGGGGATTAGGACAGAACGATTAATCGCCAAGTAAAAGATGATGCAGTAGGAGGGTACGGGGGCGGGGACTGGCATCTGGTGGACCCATAAGGGCCCCGTCCAATTGGCAAAGGCGACCAGGCCAACCAGTGCTGCTGATTCGCAGGCCCTTAAAGTGGGATGATTCAGATGGGTCTATACGGAGGGTTAGCCTGGCCCCTCGCCCATTCACCGCATGTTACTCGCCAGTGTCCTGGTGTCAAACTCCCCAGGGGACGTTTTTAACCCACCACTGTCAAATAAGGCCGCACGCTGGAGCTTCGGATTTCGACGACTGGCCCCCTCCTCACTTCAGGGTTAACCACCGCGTGGCTTGGCTACTACCTAGCCTTATCGACTTACGGGCATTGGTCCGTCGCTTCGCCGTGAGGCGCGGAGATGCCGCACGGAGCGATGGGAGGGTCCGCGTCCGATGGGCTGATTCTAGCGTTGGCACTTGGGCGATAACGGATGGATCAGGCCACTACCCCTCCAACACTCACGATTCGGTCGCCCAACTGATTTGGCTGAGGGGCGGGGCCGGATGAAACGGTGAGTCGGGCCAGTGAACGGTCCGGAGGAGGAGGCATGGGACGCTCCTAATTATCCACCCCGTCGGCCGTGGCGGCAGCTGGCGGGGCTTATTCTGATCGGCTTGGCGCTGGCTGGTGGCTACCCCTCCCCTCTGGCCATAGGCCGTGCGAGCGTTGCCCCCAGGCCGCCAGGGCCAAGCGCAGCCTATGGTGAGAAGGGCGGCTGATCTCGCAGATGGGCTGATAAACTGTTGCTGGCGACAGTGGCTGTGTCCGCCAGTTGCATGTGCCTGCCAAGTCATGGTTGCGGGGGGATGGCTCGACTCCCCTGGCAAGGGGTAGACCCAATCTAAGTGAGTGACATGCACTACGTGTACCCATTGTCATAAAGGCCATTCGGGACCCCCACGGCCTCCTCCCGGCCGCTCTGCGCGAGACGCCCGGGCCCGTCGTCTGGCACCCGCGGTCTAGAGGCCCGGTGGGCCGAGGCGGGACCTCGGTCAGCACGCCTCTGCCGCCGCTCCCTGGGCATTGTTCCTTGTTGGGGAGGAGTGCTAGGCAGGCCCAGCAGCGCTGCCCACACCCGGGGTGTTTTAATCACCTCATCCCGCTGGCGAACTGTGGCCGGCCAATAGCGCATTGGCTGCCCGGGGATGGGCCGCGCATTGTCCTTGGCGGGAGAACAAGGTTGGGGGGTCTGAAGTCGGAAGCGTTGCCTAACCTCTCCGACTCACACACGCATACACTCGCCTCTCCTCTCCCGTCACCCACTGGCCCGTGTATTGTGAGCGCTCTAGCACCCACCACGCCAGCCTCTACATGCGTGCCGATCCCTTTCCCCTTCCCCCCCGCCGATTTCAGCACCCTTTATTTAGAGTGCTTCCCGCGGCTTCGCCCGACCCGTCCATCCACAATCACTCCACTCGCCCACCCCGCGTTCCCATCCTGGCTGCCACTTGTATATCAGCTCCTGCCCACGGTCCTCCTCATCCCGATCGCCTTCTTCTTACTCATCCTAGCTCGGTCTTTTCTGTCTTGTTAGTGTCCCTCTCATCTTGTCCATCTACGTATTCCCGACCGGCTCCTACCTCATCTCTTTGGTGTGGCCCTCTTAGTTTATATCTGTTACTCCGCGCGCTAACCCACCACCTTATTAGCGCCCCGCTCCGTTTACTGCATAGTTCGGGCTCCCCATCGTCCCGTACATACCCTTTATCACCCCTTTTCACACACACATATAGTCCACTATGGCCGCCAAAGCCGTTCGTGAGTTTGATGGGAAGCACCTGCTGGCCCACTGGCTGCTGAGCTCGCCCTCTGTCTCCACCGAGGCCGACCACGCCACAAGCTTCCTGCCACCCACCACCAAGCTGGCCCAGATCCAGGTCCAGAGCTCCGTCTCCTCTACCACCGAGGCCGATATCAACGCCGAGCTCCAGAAGACCTTCCGCGCCCTCGAGAGCGCCCACCCTTGGTTGCTCACCGACAAGCTGGTGGCCAAGCCCGACCAGCTCATCAAGCGCCGTGGTAAGAGCGGTCTGCTGCTGCTCAACGCCACCTGGGCTGACGTCCAGCAGTGGATCCTCAAGCATGCCGGCAAGCCCGTTACCATCGACGGTGTGACCGGCTTCCTGAAGACCTTCCTGGTCGAACCCTTCGTGCCCCACCCCTCCTCCGCCGAGCACTACATTTGTATCCAGTCCGTGCGCGAGGGCGATGTGATCCTCTTCACCCACGAGGGCGGTATCGACGTTGGTGATGTTGACGCTAAGGCTAAGCGCTTACTCCTCCCCGTCAACCAGGCCTTCCCCACCGCCGAGGCCATCACTGAGGCCCTGCTGGGCGACATCCACGGAGATGCCAAACGCTCGGTGCTGACCAGCTTCATCACCCGCCTCTACTCCGTCTACGTCGATCTTCACTTCACCTACCTCGAGATCAACCCTCTGGTGGTGCTCGAGTCGGACACTGCCGGCGTGCCCCCGCAGGTCTACTATCTCGATCTGGCCGCTAAGCTCGACCAGACCGCCGAGTTCGAGGCCGGCCCTAAATGGTCCATCGCTCGCGCCGGAACCCAGCTCCCCGGCGCTGGCCGTCAGAACCTTGACCAGGGCCCGCCCATGGACTTTCCCGCCCCTTTCGGCCGAGAACTGTCTCCCGAGGAGGCTTACATCGCCGAGCTTGATTCTAAGACCGGCGCCAGTCTTAAGCTGACCATCCTCAACCAGGAGGGCCGCATCTGGACCATGGTGGCTGGTGGTGGTGCCTCTGTCGTATACAGTGACGCCATTGCCGCTCACGGCTACGCCGCTGAGCTGGCCAACTACGGCGAGTACTCGGGAGCTCCCTCCGAGACTCAGACCTACGAGTACGCCAAGACTATCCTGGACCTCATGACCCGCGGCGAGGCCCACCCCGAGGGCAAGATCCTCTTCATTGGTGGCGGTATCGCCAACTTCACCAACGTGGCCACCACCTTCAAGGGAATCATCCGGGCCCTTAAGGAGTTCAAGCACAGCCTGATCCACCAGAACGTGCGCATCTTCATCCGTCGTGCCGGTCCCAACTACCAGGAGGGCCTGCGCGCTATGCGCGAGCTGGGTGAGACCCTGGGCGTGGACATTAAGGTGTTTGGTCCCGAGACCCACATCACCGCCATCGTTCCCCTGGCCCTCAAGGGTACCAGCTCCGCCCTGGACGTCAATGCCCCCGCCCCCGTTGCCGCCTCCCTCACCTCGACCCCTAACCCGGCCGCCAATAACAGCGCCGCCAAGGCTGCCCCTGGTAGCCCCTCCGCCGCCGCTTCCCCGGCTCCGGAGCGCGCCGGCCAGTACTTCCCGCCCTCTGATCTGGCGGCCCCGGCTGACAAGCCCTGGTACAGCCGCTTCTCGCACGAAACCCGCTCTTTCGTGTATGGCATGCAGCCCCGCGCCGTGCAGGGTATGCTCGATTTCGATTTCATCTGCAAGCGCTCCACTCCCTCGGTCGCCGCCATGGTGTACCCGTTTGGTGGCAACCACATGCAGAAGTTCTACTGGGGCACCCAGGAGATGTTGGTCCCCGTTTTCAAGACCCTGGCCAGCGCCATCGAGCAGTTCCCCGAGGTTGACACCGTAGTTAACTTCGCCAGTTGCCGTAGCGTGTACGACTCCACCATGGAGATGCTGGCCCATGCCCCGCAGATCCGTAACGTGGCCATCATCGCCGAGGGCGTCCCCGAGCGCCACGCCCGCCGCCTTCTTTTTGAGGCCGAGGCCAAGCAGGTGCTTATTATCGGTCCGGCCACCGTGGGCGGCATTAAGCCCGGCTGCTTCAAGATTGGTAACACCGGTGGTATGATGGATAACATTGTGTCGTCTAAGCTGTACCGCCCCGGCTCCGTCGCCTACGTGTCCAAGTCTGGTGGTATGTCCAACGAGCTGAACAACATCATCTCGCGTGCCACCAACGGCGTATACGAGGGTGTGGCTATTGGTGGTGACCGGTACCCCGGTAGCACCTTCATTGACCACCTGCTCCGCTACGAGGCCGACCCCAACTGCAAGATGCTGGTCCTGCTCGGTGAGGTTGGTGGGGTGGAGGAGTACAAGGTGGCTCAGGCCGTTCGTGATGGCCAGATCAAGAAGCCCGTCATCGCCTGGTGCATTGGTACCTGCGCCAAGATGTTCCAGACCGAGGTACAGTTCGGCCACGCCGGCGCCCTGGCCAACTCGGACAGCGAGACGGCCGACGCCAAGAACAACGCCCTGCGCGAGGCCGGCGTTATCGTGCCCCCGACCTTCGAGGACATGCCCGCGGCTCTCGCCGAGGTGTACGCTAAGCTGGTCGCCAACGGTACTGTGGTCCCGCAGCCTGAGCCGGAGGCTCCCAAGATCCCCATCGACTACGCCTGGGCCCAGGAGCTCGGCCTGATCCGTAAACCCGCGTCCTTTGTGTCGACCATCTGCGACGATCGTGGTCAGGAGCTCCTGTACGCCGGTATGCGCATCAGCGACGTGTTCAAGGAGGAAATTGGCATCGGCGGTGTTCTCAGTCTGCTGTGGTTCAAGCGTCGCCTCCCCGGCTACGCCTCCAAGTTCATCGAGATGGTGCTCATGCTGACCGCTGACCACGGTCCGGCCGTGTCAGGTGCGCACAACACCATTGTGACGTCGCGTGCCGGTAAGGACCTCGTGTCCTCGCTGTGCTCGGGTCTCCTGACCATCGGCGACCGTTTTGGCGGTGCCCTCGATGGTGCGGCGGCCATGTTCTCCAACGCCTATGACCAGTCGCTCACTCCGCGCGAGTTTGTGGACACGATGCGTCGCCAGAACAAGCTGATTCTCGGTATCGGTCACAAGATCAAGTCTCGCAACAACCCTGATCTCCGCGTCTCCATCATCAAGGAGTTTGCCAAGCGCCACTTCCCTGCCACCCCGATCCTCGACTACGCCCTTGCCGTCGAACAGATCACCACGTCCAAGAAGGACAACCTGATCCTCAACGTGGATGGTGCTATTGCCGTCCTCTTTGTCGATCTGGTCCGCCACTCTGGTGCCTTCTCCCGCGAGGAGGCCGACGAGTACAGCCGGATCGGTACCCTCAACGGCCTGTTTGTGCTCGGCCGTTCCATCGGCTTCATTGGTCACTACCTCGACCAGAAGCGTCTCAAGCAGGGTCTGTACCGTCACCCTTGGGACGATATCTCGTACCTCATTCCGGAATCCGCTGGTCAGTCTCAGCGTACGTTTGTCGGGGCCAACAAGGTTGCCGGCAAATAGGGTGGTCTAGGTGTTTGCTTGAGCTTATTTCGTTCGTATACTCCTCACTTTTTTATTTCTTTACAAGCATCGCACCCCTGCGAGGTAGCTCTATTGGACCTTCATCTGATGACGCTAATCCGTCGTCCTAAAACCATACATTTTTTTCGTAGCAGCAAAATAATTATCACATTCCAACATATATCATCATTAACGCTCGTAACTGGAGGTGAGTAGTTTATAGCTGGTCTCGGTGTATTAAGTCCATGGATGTATGTACAATTGGATTATCTTTGGTTGTTGTAGGAACCGTAATGTTGGCAGCATACACTGGGCATGTCATTGCAGCTCCGTACTGGCCAAACGGGATCACTGCCTCATAGTCGCGACTTGATCATGGCTATTGGCTTGGGGGCTTCATTGATGTCCAATTTCGGCGTGGCAGCCTTAGAGCCGTAGGGCTGATGGGACTAAATGGGACAAATATTTTCATGGAGACTTATTTTAGATGGGTGGGTTGGGTTGATAGAGAGAGGGGGGGGGGAAAGTCGATTTCCAGCCAGAGTGGGAGAGGAGGAAGGAGTCCTAAACGTGCAACCATAACGCCCCACGCGGCTGCAAAAAACTGCGAGTGAAGGGAGGGAGGAGGAGTGGGGAAGAGAAAGCCTACGGTGGTGGTGTAGGGCACTGGACCAATTGGAACGAATAGTTTCAAGCTTTGTGTAGGCGACTACTGGACCTGGCCCAGCTACATCCTCGGGAACGTGCTTTCGATGCTCCAAGACATATTGCCCTGTCAACAGTTAGCCTTGAAACCTCCCTTTTACTCTTCTACCCTTATTTTTGTCGGTGAAGAATTCAGACACCCACATATACATCTACAAGATGAAGTACAACACCCGTAAGTCTCGCCACCAACCCATGTCCCCCGATCCACCCCCCTCCGCGAGACCCATCCAATCGATCAGTGATGCACCGCCAGAGCCATCCATCCATCCGTCGGCCAGGTCGAGACGGCGCAAGATTACCCAAAGGTTTATGAAAGCGTTACGAGGGGGGAGAGATGGAGAGAGATAGTATGCCTGATTCACCCTGAGCAGAAACCGAGCATCTCTACCCTCCCCCCATCGTGGTCGCACTGAGAACTTTACCCCTCTTGGGAGGCGGCGAATCTGATCGAGCGACCGTCTTGTGATCATACGAATCGGCTTTCGGGAGGCTATGCCCGAATCTCTCGAACCTATCGCGCAGTGGTGGAGGTTCCTCGGGATTTCGGATGCCATAACTCGCGCCTACATGCTGGAGGGACGAATCGGGGATGGGAAAACCCCGGCATCAAATATTTGGATGGGCTTTCTCGCTAACCTAGCGCATGCATACACTCGTAACGACCATACGAATCGCCCACCCCATTGCCTACCTCGTTGCTTACCCATCCACACACCCACTCACTTTTGCTTCACCCCCTCCCCCTCCCCTCGTCAGGCGTGTCTTCCTCTCGCCGCAAGAACCGCAAGGCTCACTTCACGGCGACGCCTAGCGAGCGCCGCGTGATCATGTCGGCTGGTCTCTCGAAGGAGCTGCGTGCCAAGCACCACTTCCGTGCGATGCCCATCCACATGGACGACGAGGTGATGGTTATCACTGGTTCGTACAAGGGCCGCGAGGGCCGCGTGGTGCGGGTGTCGCGTAAGAAGTACGTGATCCACATTGACCGCCTGGTGCGCGAGAAGGTCAACGGTGCCACCGCCCCCATTGGTATCCACCCCTCGAACGTGGTCATCACCAAGTTCAAGGTCGACAAGGACCGCAAGGCCCTGGTTGAGCGCAAGACTGCGGCTTACAAGGCCAAGTTCGGTGGTGCTGAGGAGGATGTCGAGATGAAGGAGTAAATATCCAATGGGCGTTGTTGTTTTTGTAGTTTCCCCAATAATTTCTTCAATGATGAGGAAACGATCCTGCCGGTCTCTTGCCCCCCGCCCCACCGCCCTGCGTCGGAGTCCACCTTCCCCAAAAGCTCCCACTCTTCACACACTTCTCCCCCCCCCTCCGCTTCACTTGAGATTAAAACCACTTCCACATCCCATTACTTCTGATTCGCCACTGCTGCGAGATGTGGTGCATATATATATATATATACGTATTGGTATATACCGTTTGGCCTCACTTTCGCCCAGCCTCTGATGTGCGCCTGTACTCTCAGGGCAAGAGAAGGGGAGCCTCTGTTCCCGCCACCCACCCTATCTCTCCGCTGCTTCTATCTTGACGACTGGGATAGAGAGCCACCCACGGTTTACATGATTATAGAAGCCCGATATTGTAGTTTACAGAACTACTATTAGGTCGGGGGGGGGACGTCAAGAGAGCTGATGATATTAATAATATACGTTTGCGTAGGAGGTTCCTGCGTCGGGAAAAGTAGCAGGCTCTCCGAATTTGGCCACTTCAAATTTATGTATCAGGGATTTGTTAACAGGTGCCATAGCGATGCCCACAGGCCTTGGCAAAATGGGCTACCAAGTCGTGTGACTACATTTCACGATAGACGGGGGGGGGGAGTGGGAGGGATAAGTACACTGGTTGGGTTTAATTTGCTGACTATATAGTCTACATGTCAATGGTATGAAGAAGAGAGGGAGGTGGAGGGGGGGGGGGGCATTCCGCACATGAACCACTTATTTTTCACACTTGATCAGCGGAGAGGGAGAGGGAGGGGTTTCGGATTCTGGGATATGCCAGTACCGGTACAACTGGCCGAGACAATCTGTTAACAGGGACAAGGCAGTAACCAAAGCGTCCCGCTCGACTGATGCGTCAGTGTCATCATCGGCTGTCGGGTCGTTATTACCAATATTCTTCGGCAATGCGCTTCGCTGCTCTATCAGCCGACGAATAATGTACACCACACTGACCACGCACTGCGGGACGCAACCATGGAGACTCTCCAGCTGGACGTCATGGGTGATTTGGACGAGGGCGACACATTCATGGACGAGGTGAATACACTCTGTCCACAGGTCCGCCGCCACCAATTGTGGGGGTATCATGGTCAGGTCAACCGGGTGTTGTGGCGGTGGCAGTAGTTTGTGCTGCTGCTGATGGTGATGACCGTCGGATTGCGCCGGTAAATCTCGGAGAGCAGACCAGGCGTAATAGGCGAGTTCCAATTGCACACTGAGGTATAGGATGCCGAGGGAGAGCAGGGAGGCCTCGGTCGA
>JANBPT010000935.1:0-18610 GCA_027575765.1 Tieghemiomyces parasiticus
CTCCTCATCTTTTTTTCTTCAGTCATGTATCCGTTGCTTTTGCTTCAAGGTTATTTATATTATGGCCAGATGGCTACGTTTTATCAAATTGGAGGTGTTTATGAAAATTCAATGTTATAAACTCATTCCAATTTGCTGAATAGTCAGTATAAATTGGTTTTCTGCAATCCCTTTGCCTGTATTGGTCTGCAGGTTATATACATGATTTTTATTGGGCAACTGTGCTGAAATTAGGCCCAAGTCTAATACCATAACCGAAAGGCTATTCTACTATCACAGAATTTATGGTTCTGAAATAGCAGACTTGGACTATACCTTGGGATAATCTAATGTGGTGGTTCCTAATCACCACAGTAACAGGCCTGTGGGCAAAATTTGGTAGTGAAGAGTATAATGCAACAATAGGAAGAGTTCAATCTAATAGTAGAAAACTTTTCTACATAAAACCTATATATTCTTTTTTTTTCCTTTATGCCTACTTCTGACACCCAAGACCTCACTTCATCTACATTTACCAACTAAAGTATAAGTGGCCTCATTTTGGTATATCAGTTACTGGAATGGCTAGTCCAAGTGTGATTAATCTGGATGTACTTCTTGTGATAGGCTAAATTTCAAGGGGAAATAAAGAGTTTATTATAAGTGCAGGTATAGAGAAGTAGTGATATTATCTTAGCTATAAAAATGCAACATACCAACTGCTATCCAACTTATAAGGCACACACATCAACAATTGCAAAAATGAGTTATGCTGGAGGGCAAGGTCATCCAAGGTGTGGTGATTGGGAACCACCACATTAGATTATCCCAAGGTATAGTCCAAGTCTGCTATTTCAGAACCATAAATTCTGTGATAGTAGAATAGCCTTTCGGTTATGGTATTAGACTTGGGCCTAATTTCAGCACACAAGACATTCAGGCAGATGTCTAGGTGCAGAAGGGATGTAGCTCAGTTTAGGAGGTACCTTGGGGCTTAGTGCCATTTTCAGGTACCACAAACTGCATCAATGAACAATAGGTTGCCATATTGCTAATCCTTTATTATAGCAGGTGCTTGGAGCTTTAGTTTGATAAAGCTTAAGGTCCCAGACATTAGTGGTGTAGATGAAACCAAGGGGTGTTTCAAGAGAAAAATCAAATGGTATAAATTATTCAAGAATTGTACCATTCCTCACATCACAATTTGCATTTTTACCTCTTCACTATGTCAACTTCTGAAGTTTCATCACCCATCCCACCCAAGTTAACCAGGTGTGATGTATGGGTTCTCATTCATTAATATTGTTATAAGGGCCACAAGGCAGACTACATTCTAGCTAACTTGATCATTACACTTGGCTTAGGCGCCCCTTCCTGCACCTCTGTTAACAGGTGGCTAGCTCACATTTGCACAGGTCACCACTCTTTCAAAGATGACCCTTGTTCTGGCCAACCAATGGGTGATCATGGTTGATTTTATGGGGACATGATCCTGAAACGGCTAAAAGAAGACCCTCAACTGAGTACTGAGCAACTGGTCTGGGCCTGCCACACTTCCCCTAGTACCATGCGCAATGTCCTGCATAGGGATCTGGGGTTGTACAGCTATTTCAATAGCTGAATTCCCCACAACCTCACCAACAACCTGCACCGCCAGCAGATATGTTATGCCACTGAGTTCCTGTAGGAGTTTAATGGGGGCCAGTGACTACCCGCTGGACTCCATCATCACAGGTGACAAGACTTGGGTGTGCCTTTATGATCCCCCCTGCTGGCTCCTGTTACTGGAGGTGGTGTCCTAAAGGTAGCCTTGTCCCAACTGAGACCCACCAAGGCCATGTCACACTCAAGGTGATTCTGACCATTGTTTTTTCACCAGGTGTGGCCTGTTGCACCTGAGTGGCAAACCCTTTGGATGTCAAGGTCTCCGCTGAACTCTATGGAGAGTATGGGCTGAAGCCCATGGGTCAGGCCTGGGTGGAGGCATGTGGAAGTCTGGCCCGTCATCCTCCATGACTCTACTATGATAATGCACCACCCCATCGTGCTGCAGCTACTCCGACTTATATTTCCGCCTTTAACCTCAAACGTTTTTTGGCCCTTCCCTACAGTCCTGCTGACCTGGCTTCCTGCAACTTCAGGCCGTTCAGGAATATCAAATGATAGCTGTGCAGTAAGTTCGCCACACATAAGGTGGTTGTGGAAACTTGACAACTGGAGCTTACAAAACTTCAGCCAAATGACTTTAGAGCCTGCTATGATAGCTGAGTAGGATGATCTTGCCAAGCAGTACACCTTAATGACAATTATTTTAAACTGTCTTCATTTGGCATTGAGGAAACATGGATTTTAAGGGCCGTCTCTATATTCCCGTCAGGACCTATGGATTTTGTGGTCTGCTTGGGTTGTTTATCCCTCCAATGGGATTCTCAATGTGGACGGTCAAAAGGCCCCACCAATCTTTGACATCCTGATTCCCTTTGCCACCCTTTCTCTCGCATCACTATGTTTCTCTACAGGTTCCAGCCTTGTGTTACCTGTTAGTAGGTATCCAACTGGTCATCTGGACCTGCACCTGGCTCTTGAGTGGCTAGTATGTCTGCTGGCCATCACCACTAGTTTGAGTTTAAAACATGGATGATCAGCCCATCAAATCTGATGAATTATAGGGCAATGGTTGCCGGATCAGGCGGTTAGTGTTGGAAAATTGCATTTATGAGAGCGATTTTTTTTAGAATTAAGCCTAGGGTACACCAACTAACCTTATGGGGCATGGATACACTGTGAGACCGTCAATTGAAGCAGGGCAGTTTAGAATATCTCGCGTTATGAGATCTTCAGTTCACTCGACCCTTTCCGTTCCATTCAGCGGTCATTGGCAGGTCCTCCGAGTGCCGCCGCTTCAGTGGAGGTCACTCGCTGATGGACCACACGATTTTAGGCCCTAGATCCGCATGTCAATCATGGATACTCTTAGGTTGATGCGGATCTCCAGGGTATGTAGTGTGCTCCTTTGGCAAATCAATTGGAAATTGGCTGGTGAGCTACTGTGTCGTGTATTTAGCTTGGCCATTTCACCCGGGGATTACCCGTCCAAACACACTCTACCTGCATAGTATATATACATTACCACAGTGCGCCACCCCATTAACGAGTTACACGCCTCACAAACCGCCCTTCTTTAGTCGTTGTTTTCTTGACCCTGCGCCACCTGGCCTTTATCGCAGGTGTCTCGAACCCTAATCTACATTGCCATTACTAGCACAATACTTACACAGAGAACACTGAAACTATTCCACATTTGCCCAATATACCGGCACGACCCTATATCACCACCGTCATGATGTTCACAAGACTAGGCAATCTTCCAGTCGGACCATTTCTCATCCCCCTTCTTGTCTTCATTTTCAGAACCCATTATGTCCTCAGTGATACCGGTACGCCAACGCCTCTCAACCTTGCCGACTCTGCCCTCGTCAACCCATCCATTGCTTACGTGGTGGAATACACGGGCGAACCTGATACCGATGAGGCCGAGCAGGGCGTGCAAGCCTTCTCCACCAGTATGGCCGCGATCCGAGTCCCCTATACAATTGTCCACAACTACACTACCCTATTCAACGGCGCTGAAATCAGGCTAGACCAAAAATACGTCGGCGCTGTCCGGCAATTAGGCGACTTGGCCAACGTTTACACCATGCAGAACCTGCAGCCTCAAGCCTTAGCCAGCTCCCCGTTAGCGACCACCGGCCGGCCTCTGCCCATGCTCCAGCATAAGTACACGGGCGTCGGCAAGGTTCATGCTGAGGGCAGGCTCAGTGGTGAAGGCATCAAAGTAGGCATCATTGACTCGGGCCTCGATTATCGCCACCCAGCCTTCGGCAGCTGTTTTAAGACGGTTGGCTGCCGGGTGGCGTACGGCTACGATTTCGTAGGTGACAATTATAACGGCACTAACTCACCCGAGCCCGACGACGACCCCCTCGATACCTGCGCAGGCCATGGCACGCATGTGGCCGGAATCCTAGCTGGTGACGACGGAGCATTTCAAGGTGTGGCCCCCAAAGCTACCCTAGGCATCTACCGGGTGTTCAGTTGTAAAGGTACTGCGCCCGGATCGGCAATTCTGCAGGCCCTGGAGCAGGCCTTCCTTGATGGGATGCAGATCATCAATTTCTCGCTGGCCTCCAGTACTGCCTTCGACAACTCCATTGACGTCGCGGTCACCGAGCGTCTTTATCGAAAGGGTGTGGTCGTCGTTGCAGGGGTGGGTAATTCTTATGTCGATGGCCTGGGGATGGTCGGCACGCCAGCTGGCGGACCCAGCGTCCTTGCCGTGGCCGCTGCGGTATTACCTGAGCAATACGCGTTCGTCTTCAATGTGACCTACCCGGCCGATGATGTAACAACCACCACGCTAACTCTGGAGCGGTCCGTATTTCAAACTCCGTTCGCTATGCATCATTTTACCAGCACCGCCCTCGTTCGTGGTATTGACACCTCGGGCAGCGACCTGCTCTGTAATTCTTCATCGAGCAAGTTGGAAGGAAAAGTGGTTCTGGTCCAACGGGGCACATGTGACTTCTCCATCAAATCCGCCCACGCCAAGACCGCGGGCGCTGTCGCCATGGTCTTTTACGACAACGTCGACGAACCGTTGTCCCCACCCGCTTTCACCCGCGAGGCCCTACCTTCCTTCATGATCACTCTCGCGGACGGAATGAAGCTCGTGGCCCTTCTGAACACCGCAGCCGTGGATAGTGTCACGGTGGCCGTTAGTCCGGAACTGGCGGCTACCGCGCCCCAGGGGGCCTTTGGCCCCGCAGATTATACCTCGTGGGGTCCAACTGCACAGGCCCTCCTCAAACCGGACGTGATGGCGCCTGGATCGGCCGTCTACTCGACCTACCCGCTTAATATGAACAACTACACGATTCTGTCGGGCACGTCTATGGCCTCGCCGTACGTAGCCGGCGTGGCCACCCTGCTACTCGAGAGCGGTAAGCACGTCGCGGCGGGCCAACTATACTCCGCCTTGGTTCACACCGCAACTCCGTTCACCGAAGTCAACAGTGGCAGGCCCATGCCACCGATTCTACAAGGCACAGGTCTACTCAATATCACCAACGCCTTGGCGGCGTCTCTCCTGCCCAGTGTATTCAGCTTCAGCCTCAAGCACCTCGAGGACACGGTCCCCGCGTTCAAGTCCCCGGCCTCCATCACCTGGAACCTTACGGCGAAGGGCTTCATTTCAGGCGGGTACCAAATCGAGTATGTCCCGGCCCTCGCGGCGGCCGGATTCTATCCGAATGGCACGGCAGCGAACCCGCCGGTCGCGGATACCACCTTCCTCCCGGTGGCAAACATTAGCCCCACCACGTTGAACGGTGATAAAGTGGATGCAGCCACCAGCTTTAGCCTCTCTTTCAACCCCCAGGACCTGGGGCACGAGCTGCTAATGGCGTATAGCGGGTACGTCCGCATTTACCCTACCTCCGGTTCAGGGGTTAACTACACCATTAGCGTCGCCGGATACAATTTCCCCAGTTCCCAATTCCCCACGCTTCCGCCGTCAGGCCCGAGCGTACCGTGTTTGGTGGACGCCGCCACAGCCCTATGCATCGACGCCGGTCAGTCCTTTACGATGCAGGGTAACCACACACCAGCCTTCGCACTGCGACTCCAGACCCCGGTATACCGCATCCTGCTTCGGGTCACCCGGACCACGGCTGACGCCTCGACCGCCTCAGGTTTAGCCAATGCCGCCACCGCTAGCTCCGGCGGGCCCACCAGCACGCCAGGTTCGACTCTGCTGGAATCCCAGGAGGGGGAGCTCATACTCCCTGAAAACTACGCGAGTTTTATTGCGAAGAACGGCGCGTCAAACGGTCCGGGTTATTACTCCTATATTTGGGACGGGACCATTATGGCCAATCCCGAGGCCAACAATGGCACCCAGATAATAACCGCGCCCGATGGCGACTATGCTTTCAAGCTGATCCTCTACCGTATGTCCATGGACGACACGCCATTCAACTGGACCTCGCCGTCATTCACAATCCGTACGATGGATAGTGTGCGCAGCTAAGCATGTAGCCAATGAGTTACGGTTACCGACCATGACGTTTGCTTGTCCGGAGCCCACCCTCTTTATACCTCCCCATTATGGTCCACTAATAAACTGCGTTCCACGTCCACCGTTAAGTCTGTTCTGTGCCGACAAATAAACCCTCAACGCACCGTCCTAAGCCGCGTGCGCATGTCAAGCAACTTTCATAGGGGAGTGTGCCGACGTTTACGTAACATAGGAGGCCCATGGTGAATATAAAGGCTAGGTCCGAAAAGCCGACCCAGTCCCAGTCGGGATAAGGTTTTAAATTGACTAAAACTTGCTACTACTCATCACTGCGAATTTATATACATATAAGTTTTCCGGTGGTTCATACTTAAGCACGGCAGTGGCCTCGACCATTCCGAGGTGTGGGGCCGGGATGCAACATTCAGGGTCATCGTCGTAGTATTGGAAGGGGGGGGGACGGGTATGAGGCCGCAGTAAATTGTCCCCAGTTACAACGATTGTCATGTTTGTAGCATGGTCTTATCCAGTATACACGTTCGTTACATTGTAACGTCTACCCTTCCATAATCACGTTTGTCTAGGTGGTCGCCTCACTACATGCATATATGTTTACTCATTTCAATACGTTGCAATACCACGCAATTACGTTTCCTTGTCTGTTCGCTTAAAACTGGCACACGAGCAGCCCAGGGCCCATCAGACCGCCAATCACCATTTTACGGGTGGTGGGATCGTAGGCGGCAGTAGAGCCGGTGGGCATGAGCTCCCCGGGTTCAACGAGGAACTCGTCCACGGCGTAGTTGATACCGAGCATACTGGTGGGGCCGGTGTTGTTGTGGAAACGGAGCACGCGGACGCCGGCCATTTTGGAGGTCGCGAGACTCGGCTTACGGGTGTACTTGAGGTACTCGACAAATTTGGCGGCACCGGCAATGTAAATCTCGCCCGTAACGGGGTCCTGGGACAGGTTGTCAGGGAACACAGGCACCTTGACAGTCTCGGCAAGATGCAGGGTCCCGGAGGGGGCGATACGGTACACGTTGACGGTGGCGCGAGTGGACGATGCCACGAAGGCCTTGCTGCGGTCGTAGTTGACCACAATGCCATTAGCACCGGCGATCCCGCGGGCTGCTAGTTCAATCGCGCCATCTTCCCGGCGGATCATCACCGTGGCCCAAGGCTGCGCCGTGACCACCTCAAACAGCCCGGACACGCCGCCCTTGTAGTAGTTGATGTTGGTGACGTAGAAGGCGCGGTCCGACAGGGCCACGACACTGTTGGGGTTGCGGATCAGTTTGTGGCGGACCGTCTCAAGATGGGTGAGCGTTGTGGGCAGGGTGGTCAGTGGCATCTTGCCGGCTTCGGTCTGCTCAGCGGCGGCGTTCGGTAGCTGGTAGCGGAAGATCTCCACCGCCGCGCCGGTCGACGCCACGCTCGTGATCATCAAAATTACGGATTTGGGGTCTTTCTCGGAAGTGCGCACGTCCAGGCCAAACCCCTTGAGTTCACCGTCGTAGTTGGTCAGGACGAGCGGCTGGACTTCGTCGGTCTGCAGGCATGGAGGTGGGTAGAGTGGGAAAGGAAGGGTCGGGAACTATGATTAGACTTGGCGGCAAAACTTACACGCTAAGCTCGGCAACGGCTAGGGGTGCAGGCGGGAAGTGTTATGCGGGTCCTGGTCAGCTCTTGCCTGGCCCGTGTGGAGCACCTTTGCCTCGACCAGCTTGGGGTGACAATGCCACTCAATGCGATGCTCGCAGCACAGAGAGCCCCCCCCCCTGTCCGATAATTTCGGTAAGCCTGCAGCAGCTTAGCAGGCCCACATACCTTGAGGTTGTAGACAAACACTGTGTCATTCTCCGGGACCACGGTCGTGCGGCCCGCGGTAGGCAGCCACTTCATACGGGTGCTAATGAGACTGCAAGCCGTGAAGGCGAGCCCTGAGTCGTGGTGAATGGCGACGTGCTCGCAGCCTTCCAGCAGCGGAGTTGACACCAGGCGACACGTATCGGTGTTCACTGCAGTGACATTACCGAAGAGATTGCCAGCGCGCAACAAGGTGTTGACCGGCGAGTACAGGTAGAATGTTCCAATGGAGAGAAGTACGGCGAAAATGGCAAACCCGGGAGAGTACATGGTTGCAAATGGCTGGCACTGGGTTGGATAGGTGGAAGGGCGGGGGAGGGAAGATGGGTTGGTACGACAGAATGAAGCCCAGCAGTTGAAGTAGACAATTGGACACGAAGCGAAGGCGCGAAGGAGAACGGGGTGACACGGACGTTTAGGGGTTCCGTCGCCCCCTAGTAGGCTGTCGTGAGCCATCGGCTGTGGAGGGGAGGCCTTGGTTTCGCTAGCCACCGTCATTGTAGTTTGGAAGGCGCCCCTCTCCCCACGGGTATGACCTCAGCGTGCGAACTGGAACTCGGGTATGATGTAGGCCGTGGACCGTGCCAGCAGGCCATTTATCAGTTCGCATGATGAGGTCCCATTAATCCGATCCCCCTCTCTTGGTGCTGAATGATTGTCCGACCCACCTCTATCACCGGAGGGAGACGTCCGACCCCTTTCGCTCTCAGGTCGTCCCTTTGCAGCTATTAACTGCCGCACCGGCCCAGAAACCAAGACCTCTAGAGTGTGCTGACGTCTTTTATGTTTGAAAGTTGATATCTAGCCATATCGAAGTGGCTCAGGCAGTCTAATATACCACTATATTGCAACAACGAGGTTAAGTCAAAACCGGGAAATAGAGGTCTACATGGTCAGACGCCGTGAGGCGATATCCATCTCCTTCTAGAAGGCTGCCCCGCGGAAGAACTGGCCCACGGTCTGGGCGAAGAGTTGGCCCTGTAAATAAGACAAAATGGATGATAGGGGTGCCAACGGTTAGTAATTAGACAGCAGATATTGGACCGGAGGCTTCTGTCGATTATACGTCCCTTTTTTAGCGGAAAGCGAAACCGCATAGTATTGGCCGGCTACGCCATACACAAGCAGCAAGCACAGGCAAATTGGCTTACCTGGGCCTCCGCGATTTCCAGCTCCTCCTGGGAGGGCATACGCGAACCGTCGCCGTTGGTAATGGTGCCCGAACCGTAGGCACTCCCGCCGATGATATGAGAATGGTCCATTAGGTACGAGGATCGGTTTCCAAACGGTACGTACATGATACCGTGGTGGGCTAGGGTGGTGAGGAAGGTCAGAGCCGTAGTCTCCTGGCCACCGTGCTGTGATGCGGTGGAGAAGAAGATCCCAGCAAACTTTCCCACAAGGGCGCCCCTAGACATTTCCAAGCGAGCGGTGAAACGAGGCGACAAGCGAACCGGGTTAGAAAGGTCGCATACGGGTGGCGGATACCGAGCCAACCAGGACACGCTCAAATTAAACGGGAGCGCGGTACATCTACGTAGTACTCACAGTGGAAGCACTTACTTCATCCAGAGCTGACCCGTGGCGTCCCACAAGTTTTTCCACTGCTCGGGCATGTTTCCGAAACGGGTACTGGCATCGGTTGAGGTTATAGTTGGCAGGGGGAATGAGAGCCAGGTGAAGGTTACATAGGACAGTTTAGCCGCCTAGCACCAGCTGTAGGTTGTATCTACCGTAGAAGTCGGCATTATCAGCAGCTACCACGCAGGACGGTCGCCAACTCGTGGACTCTTCACTTACGGGATGCCGAAAAGGAAAGCATCGGCTGCAGCCAGATCTTCGGGAACGAGGATGGGGACATTGGGCTTAGCCGGAGCGTGCATCTTGGCCAGGACTTGTAAATCAGTCACATCCCAGGGGGTGTTCAAAATAGTAGTGTTGGGTTAAAGGGTTGCCTTGAATAGCCTCTTTACTACAACGGGCGACATCGATTTGCGAGGCGTGCATCTCCTTATATTCAACATGCAGCAGACAGTGGGCGTGATCCAGTCCCAAGGGTCCGACGTCGCTGACGAATACATCTATCGTCTCCATCATGTCTATACCGCTTACCTTCTGGGCTCAGCGTCTCCTTCAACTGAAATAGGTGTACCTCAGCATTGTTGGCCTTTTCGACACCAAGTTTGATGCTCTGCGCCACGGTATACAGATGACCGTAAAGTGAGTAAAAGATGATAAAGATTTTGGGCTTGGCAACAATCGACATGATGGTGGATAAGCGATAAATAGAGAGGTGTAACGGTTAAGTGGAAGCAGCGACGGAAATGGGCGCCACGGCTGGTGTGTTCACAAGGCAACTATTAAGTAAATTGATGGAGCTTTCGAGTGGGTGAAAAGGGGAAAGGTCTTTGGCGGCCAGGCTTAGGTTAGCGTCCTTTACCAAAGGGTACAGAATGCGATCGAGCAAGGAGAAGCGAAGGGGGTGGCAGGCGAAACGACGATGCGAAATACGACGATGATGGTGCATGGGAAGGACGCTGACGGATTATCGCGGTGATTACCAATTATCTGACGGGCTGATTAAAGCACCTTCTTAGCCAATGGGGGAAAAGCACTACAGCCACTAACAGACCACAGTGGGCCGGATTGGGGGATTGAGGGTGGGGGGATAGCAAGACCACCCTCGGTCCTCACCACCCACACCAGAACCGTCAATCCTCTTCCCTTTGGCCAGAATGGTGTCTCATTTGAAACCGGTGGGCTAACTATAAGGGCCTTAAGGTCGTACCTTGCATACCAGCAGTCCCGAAGGACGCCTAGGATCAGGGCATGCACCTTTCATCCGTCTTCAACCCCTGTCCGGCCCGCCTTCATCTCCGCTTCTGCCCTCACGGCTGTTTATCTGGGGTTAGAACATCCAGGGGTCGATTGTTCCGTCCCCTGCGTTCACCTCGCTCCAGCGTGTTAGTAAGCCCCCCCTCCATGCACACCATCTCCTCAACGTGCGCATGCTTCTGGCGAGGTAGAATATTGGAGGCCCCTTGTCCCTCCCCTGATGTAATGAAGTTGCAGAAGGCGTCGCCCACGCCATACGTTAAGTCCCACTTTCGCTCCGAGGTACTCTCGGGCCTGCTAGCTTCTGGTCCTGAGGGGAGACAATCGGGACACTAGATTGCGACCGGTTGACCCCGACAGTATAACAATATTCGACCCCTCCTTCAATTCGTCATCATAAAACGCCAGATACTGTCGGAGTTGGGAGCGATTAGGATACATTGTAATTTAATAATGCGACTCAAGTAGCAGGACCGATCCGACCGCTTAAGCGAAAGAGGGCCCAGGGTCGATGCCTCACGTACCATGATGCGGAATGAAAACGGCTTAGACAGTACGGCCGGCGATGTACTGGCTGACGATCTTGGTGAAGGACTCACCCTGGTGCTCGGCAATGGCGTGCTCCTTGGGAGAGACTTGACGGGAACCATCACCACCGGCGACGGCACCAGCACCGTAAGCGCTCCCACCAATGACCTCGCTGTTGTCCTGGAGGTTGGCGTGGGTGTAGCCCAGGGGCACGTAGATCATACCGTGGTGGGTCAGGGTGGTCAGGAAGGTGAAGGCAGTGGTCTCCTGGCCGCCGTGCTGGGAGGCAGTCGAGAAGAAAGTACCGGCGAACTTGTTGTTCAGGGCACCCCTGGTAATAGGAACGGAAGGACGGTGGCAGTTATAGGAAGGGTGAGAGGGAGTTAGCAGCGAATCCTGACTTCTCACGAAGCCCGACCAAGTGTGTGACGTCGTGTAGGAATCGAGTGGAGCAAAGGGTATATAAGTACTTACGAGACCCAGAGCTGACCAGTGGCGTCCCAGAAGTGCTTCCACTGGGCGGGCATGTTGCCGTAACGAGTGGGGATACCGAACAGGAAACCGTCGGCGGCAGCCATATCCTTGGGCTCCAGCACGGGGATCTCGGGCTTGGCCGGGGCGTGCATCTTGGTCAGGACCTCGCTGGGGAGAGTTTCCTTAATCTGGAAGATACTGACGTCGGCAGTACCGGCCTTCTCGGCACCGCGCTTGATGCTTTGAGCGAGCGAGAAGACATGGCCGTACAGGGAGTAGAGCACGATGTAGATCTTGGGGCGAGTGATGGCAGACATAATAGGTTCTAACGCGTGTGTTTACAGGGAAAGGACAAAGAGTTGGGGAGAGGGAGAATATGTAGTGGACTGGGGATGGCTAGGAGGCTAAGGACGGGTGGGGTGGGACGGGTAATGCTGGGTGTGACTCTAGGAGACGGGTGCGACACGGTGCGGTTTATATAAGGTTTCGGGTGCACCGTGAAGGAGGTGGGCCAGGGGCAAAAACTCGCGGGTTGTAGCCAATTGGGAATCCCCTGAGGACAAAGCTGTGCCATTATGTGCGGATTGATAAGCCAGTTTACGAGGCGAATATGGCAGTCAGGCCCCCAGGATGCTCTTCAATGTGGGAGCGGAAACGCTGGGATGAGAAATGGAAACCCCCCTCTTCCTCCAGCCCACGCCCATAAAATGGTGTGCTGGTCACCCAGCCTAAGGACGGTCAGCACCTACGCCAATTAGATTACTAAGCCAACGCTCTCCTATAGGCTATAAGGATGAAAAAGAGAGGCTAGACCTCCCCCTCACTCAATAGAACGTTAGTCACAGTGCAGAGATTAGCCAATGTGGTCGCAGGCTTGACTAATACTCACAAACTTCCAATATGAAACCACCCCAGGTAGGGCCATTCCTACCAGAGAGGCCCTCCGCCGCCTAGCTCCTCTCCCCCATTATCCCCCCACCCAGCACACCAAGCGCCAAGCTGGCAATGCATCAGTGAGGGTGGGGGGGGGGTGCAGGGGGGGGGGCTTTGACGACCAGCGAAGAAAGAGGAGGGAAGGGGCGCTAACGATGAGGTGCATCGTCCGCTTAGCAATTGGTCAACAGCAGAACCCGGCCTCCCGCTGCTATTACCCGTAGGTTATTTCCCCCCGCTCCCACCCCCCTTGCTTCAAGTCCTGGCTCGTGTTACCCATTCCCTCACGGTCCATTGCAAGACTCTAAGCCCTTCCTTGTCCATAGCCACAACCTTCCTTTGCTCCATGTTATACACACCTAAACTAGACCATCGAGCTCGTCGTCTTAGATGCACCCCTCGTTCATAACGAAAGTATACCTGCTACCTGACCGATCAGTTTCATGGATGGTGTGTAGGCAGGTTAGAAATAAGAATCGAATTATATAATCAGTGTAATACAAAACGGGCGACACTGGGTTGATATAGAGTCCAATTAATTTAATAGTTGTCGATTCCTGCCCAGCGGGTTAGAGCTAGCCAGGAAGGAATCCCTCCGGACTAGGCGACTTCGGCGTTCAATACCTCTTTATACAATCCGCCTAATAGCATCACCCAGTCATCAATCACAGTGTTCACGTGTCCAGACAGTGCCATAAAGTTACTCGGGGGTGAGCATGAACCAGGTCGACCTACACCTTATCACAGTGCGGGTGCAGTTGAATGTTCATATACTTTTTGGTAATGACTACTTTGGGCGAATTACTTCGGGTAGAACCATATCTGGCATGCTGATTACATGGCATCAAGTAGCTCAAGGTGGCCTATTGCATATCAGGTTCGGCACCCACCCTTGTCAACCAACTGGCACTGACCTGTGTGTTGTGAAGGTTAGATAATTATACCGGCATTTAATAGAACTAGATACCCTAAGGCAGAGTGGGGAAAACTCTCTGCAAGCTTATAGGTGCAAAAGCTCAGGCTTTAAATATGGTATCAATAAAACTTGATCTACACTGGTCTCTTTGGCTGCCACAATTATTTAGGCTGGTGGACAACTTCTGGTGACCTTACAATGTGTGGTAGCCAAGAAGTGCCTCACAGCAGTCAATCAGTCACCCTTTGCACTAAACCCACTACCACCAACATTCCCACCTAACCAGTATGACAGCAAGCAACCAGGCTCATCTCCACTGCTACCACTGCCAAACTCTACACCAAAACCTTAATGTTTCAACTTACCTTCCTTCTATCTTGCATCCAGATCGCACTCCCCATTAGCTAAAGCTTGCTACAACTTTACCCCTATCTATCTAATAGCTCAGCTTGCCTTCTTCTGACTTACAGTTGAAGGCAAACACCATTTGCCTTCACACCTTATATGATGTCAGCTATGACTCATGCCTAGTCTCACTGGCTATAAAAGCCAGCAAAAGAGCATCTAAATAAAGTTATCATTACCTTCTTATACTTTTTTATCATACTGATCACCTCATGGTTTCCCACCTTACCACAATAATGAAAAAAGTAAAATCTAAATGTTTATAAGAAAAGAGTATCCAGAAGTCATGGGGGGAAATGGGCCCACCATTAGTGCAAAAGCTGCTGGGCAGTAGAATCAAACCATTTCTGGTTTCCCATTGTGGTGATTGGGAACCACTACATTAGATTATCCCAGGGTAAAGTCCAAGTCTGCTATTTCAGAACCATAAATTCTGTGATAGTATAGTAGCCTTTTGGTTATGGTATTAGACTTGGGCCTAATATCAGCACACCCATGCATTCAGCACTTTCATTGAATTCCCCCTGGTGTTGTAGGCGACCTAGTATGGTCAGGATAACTTATTATCATGCCCTACCACACCAGAAATCTTCAGGAGCCCTATGGCCACCTAGAACAAACTTGCCACCATGCACAAAGCAGCAGCCACCCATAACTTTGCCACACCACCCTTACCACCTCTTATGCACCCAGCTAGAGCAATAGCCAATAACTCTACCTAACTTCTACAACCCATCACAGCCACTAAGGCCAGTCCTTTTTGAGTAACACCTGCTATACTGCCTTATGCTTCCTTAAAATTCCCTTATTCTCTACATTAGCACCTACTGACAAGGCCAAGTCACAGGCCACTACTTTAGATAAGGCACCAAAGTAAGCTCCAATAAAGATCAACTAACACACTTTGATCTCATACTAGTTGTTGGATTGTATTTTGACCTATCACAGGTCCAAACACCTATCTGGACTTCACAATACTGTAAAGTGTACCATTCTATAAAGTCAAGTACAACTTCCAAAAAGGTCCCTGGTGGAATATAGAAGACTCTAAAGTATACCATTGGAAGTGGAAGCTCCAAATCTGTAATGCAAAGCAGAAGCAGACAGCTATAGATGTAGTTGTGCTGATATTAGGCCCAAGTCTAATACCATACCCAAAAGGCTATTCTACTATCACAGAATTTATGGTTCTGAAATAGCAGACTTGGACTTTACCCTGGTATAATCTAATGTGGTGGATCCCAATCACCACTCCAGGCCTCCATCTCTTCAGGATCTCTCCTAGAGGTTTCCATGTCTTCCATTTCACTTTTTCCTTTTCAGAGCTATAGGTACAGCCTATTACACCTCCTCCAAGGTAAGTTATGCTTGAGTCCACAATCCGTGGTGCTAGACCCTGGAAAGAGTGGTCAATCATGAGGTGGCCTAGGAGTTCACAACAGCTGGGTGGTACAGGATGATGATCTACACCCAGCAGTGAAAAAACAATGGAATTGTGATTGTTTACTGTTGGCAATAATCTAAATAGTATGGGATCACAGCAGCATCCTAACTATAGAGTAATAAATAAAAGAATGTAACTAAAATAATGACTAAAAAATAACTACCAAGCCCTTGCTTACTAGCATGGGCTCACTATTTATACTCTGGCATGGAGGAGGATCTGCATCCCCCTGCATGATGTCTGTAACCTGGCTTTTTCCCCCAAAGAAGTGTTGCCAATTGTTGATGTTCCAAAATATTGGTACATCTGCTAGATCACTTCAAGAGGCAAAAACTGGTGTCCACATCAGAAAAAAATGATGAAGGGGCCTAAACTAGTGCCTACCAATCCCCTAGATACTCCAAATCATTATCATTGCGGGATACAGATATTCTGTCAGTCTGGTAAGGACTAATACATTATCCTATTGCCTATCATACGATCATTATACCATTAACATTGATCCAATACTGCCTTGTTATTACAAGATTAACTCCGCCATTCAATGCCTTTGATAACAACCACGCCATTCTCTTTACACTGACTACATTTTTTTCTTTCTACGAATGCTGAAACCGTTATGAAAGGACACCCGTTTGCACTCACCACTGTAGGATAATCAAGTATTCATCGCATTATTTCTGGTATTCTTCCTTTTAAACTCTAATATTATTTATACCCATATTTCAGAGCCATGGAGTCCGATATGGTCCAACGGTTAGGATCCCACGCTTTCACCGTGGTGGTCGGGGTTCGATTCCCCGTATCGGAGAAATTCCTCTTTTTGTATGATCTCAACTTGGACGTGACTTTTTTATGTACATTTCTCGTTTTCAATGTAGCGATGGTACCTGTTTATCATTTTCCAACCAACACTTTGTGACAGCCGTTGTATAGGCTAGATGTAAACTGGCTTTGGTACTTAAGGGGATTAGCCCACTTTCACGAAAGTGTTTTTCTCGAAATACCACCCAGCTACGCGTCGCGATGGTTTTCTTCCAGTGACTACCCCTAGGTTTTGCACCTCCTAGACACC
Source organism: Tieghemiomyces parasiticus (assembly GCA_027575765.1). Taxonomy (NCBI): domain Eukaryota; kingdom Fungi; phylum Kickxellomycota; class Dimargaritomycetes; order Dimargaritales; family Dimargaritaceae; genus Tieghemiomyces; species Tieghemiomyces parasiticus. The sequence goes on from JANBPT010000935.1 coordinate 16,535, forward strand.
CCTTTAGTATTATGCACGTCTTTACATTGCGACCATGTCCTCTTTTAGTACATCTGGTTCTTCCTATTGCCATGTTTTCTCACTCTTATCTTCCCTCCAACCATCTCACTACGTTCCTTCCCCAACCTTCTATGCCATGCCACCTGTGTTATTACGACCTTGCTCCCCTACTAGGTCCAACACCAAAGCCACGGGCAGACCCCCTCCCCCGACCAACTGGTACATAGGTTCCGACAAGCTAGACCTCAAGCCCGGCCATCACCACTACACTTATACAATCTTTCTTTTAGCTCTAGCTCTTTATTTCAATCAACGCTGACTCTCCCTGCCTTCCCGGGACTATGTTTATTGTAAGAGGGGCTTCTGCCTAAATTGAGACCTAGGCCGTGAATCAATTTTCTCACCGTCCCAACCAGGATCCATTTGGCCACCTGCCCCGGTGCCTGCAGTTCGTACTGTGGCAACACTGTCCCCTGCCCCTCCTCAATTCCACTTGACTATGTAGTTGCCGTCGCTCCTTTTATCGTAGTATAGGCATTTCACCAAGGTCCTGGCTGTTCGACAGCTTAGTCCCCACATTCCCCGAATTCGTTTTACCTGAACGTTACTCTGTGGCTCACACATTGCTTATCGTTTACTTCCTTCCCCTACCTCTGGATTCTCCACCTGTTAGCTACATCTCTCCCTCCCCACGTGCGCTCTCTCTTTCTCTCTCTTTCTTTTCTTTTCTTTCTTTATTTTTTTCCCACCCCTTTCGTCTTGACATGAGTCTTTGGTCGATACGCAAAGCTGCCGTAGTGGCGGACCGGCAGCAGCGCCAACAAAAGCAGCAGCAGCAGGCCGAGTCCACCGCCTCGTCCCCAGCATCGACGACCTCCTTGCGGTCTCCGCAGTCTCCGCAACCCCCTCCTTCCCCCTCGAATGGCAACACCAGCAGCCCCAGCAATCCGCAAGTCCAAGCGAGCCTCATCCGCATCCAAAAGGACATTACTGAGTTGGGCGACCTACCGCCGACCATGACGCTTAAGTTTCCGGATCCGGCCGATCTGACGCATTTTACGGTGAGCATTCGCCCGGACGAGAAGTACTACAAGGGTGGGCGGTTTAAGTTCGATGTGCGAATGCCAGCGACCTACCCGCACGACCCTCCGCGTGTACGTCATAAGAAACGAGTGTTCCATCCGAATATTGATTTGGAAGGCAATATCTGTCTCAATATTCTGCGAGAGGAGTGGAAACCCGTCCTCAATTTGGAAGCCGTACTTGTTGGGTTGCAGTACCTGCTGCTCGAACCTAACCCGGAGGACCCACTTAACAAAGGTAAGTTGCATCCCAATGTGTGTGTGTGTAGGTGATGTTCGTATTTAATGTGTGCGAGAGAAAGGGTGGTGCCGGTTTTCGTGGTAGAGACAGTACGGTCGCCTTCTGGTCAGCTCTTCTCGCCATACCGTTGACGGTCTTTTGGGGAGTACGTCTCCCGCGGCCTTTCTTTGGTACGTTTTACTGACGGTAGATTACCGTGCTACTTCCCCTACTATACGCTACCACTACAGAGGCCGCCCAGATGCTCCGCACCAGCCCGGCGTCCTTTAAAAGCACCGTACGCTCCACCATGAACGGCGGTATGTACAACGGCATCATTTACGACCGTGTGTTGTAGAACAAGGGCCCAGGTCATCTATGAGGTGGGGTCGTTTCTAGCCATCTGCTCCCCTTTACCATTAGCCTCGCCACGGCTTCGATGACTGTTCTGTTTCCATTCATACTATTCCTCACTAACCTACTTGCTCATCAGCGGTTATCGGTCTACCGTCTACGATTACCCATTGTACAACCTCATATCTAATTATTATTTTTTTCAAGTCTTGCTATTACCGCCGCTCGCTGCTTGCCATAAATGCTTTGCCTAACTTTTAGATGCTACTGTAATCAGCTGACAGGATCTCGACTAGAATAAAGAGAAAATGTTATTAGCTGAAATGTAGCACAGGTTGTGGGCGACTAGGGCCCAGGTGTATGAATACAGAGAAAACGATCAACGGTGAAAATGCATAGGCTACCGTGCGATAATGACTA
>JANBPT010000936.1:0-18604 GCA_027575765.1 Tieghemiomyces parasiticus
TAAGGCGGGTACGAAGGGTAAGGAGCAAAGGTGGGAAAGCGAGGGCGTAAGGAGTGCGATAGGCGTATAGCGAGAGATAGAGAGAGAGAGTGATAGAGGTGGGAGCGCTACGAAAGCTAGACGTTACATAAATTAGGTTAACAGACGGAGAGAGAGAGAGTCATGGAGACAGGCAGAGGTCTGGGTTGATATAGGATGCTAAGTGGCAAGGTTCGTGGCCGAGTGTGTACCTCCCGCGATTACATGGAATGTTTGGCAACCTCCGGTGGATAGTATCTTGAAGAGGCTGCATACCAGCGCATCTTTGACGTGGTTTTGGTTATGGGCGTCGCACATGTGTACACCAAACACCATATATAATAGGTAGTGATAGTATATTTATATAATGGCTGTCCAGCAACTGCCTCAATCAGTTATTAGACTCTCATTCAATTATTGGCTTCTTTTAATCCAATCATCGCCCTTTAGTTTCACCAGATCACCACAACTAGAACCTATAAATAATTTTTGTTTCCGCTATGACCGTGGCTGCCTGAACAACCTCATACCACAACACACAAGAAAGCAGCCACCACCAACTTAACCACACTTCTTATCAGCCACTCACGTATGTTGTGAATGTCGGAAAATATGTAATCAAGGAGTATAAATGATATGTTAATGAAGTTAGAATACAAAGGTAGTTATGATTAGAAGGCTTGGCGATGCTTCTCAACCTCAAAAGAATGGGCGGTAACCAACCAGATGGGAGGAAGAGAGAAGTTAGTCTAGGGCAAGTGCGCCCAATTTATGCGTGCATGAGGCGGTATGTTCGCCTCTCTGTGGTCGGCCTCTTCCGGGCAGATCAGCGCAAGGGGGTCGGAGTTTAGGTGGCTCTCTCCACTTACACCACCGATACACTCGGGCTAGAACAACAGACGATTTTCTACTACCTAACTTCTGTTCCTTATTGCAGCCATCTAGGCCGTCTCCTTTCGAACGACACTCGCCACACTTCATTGCGCTTCCCTACGGCTCCATTATGCTCTACACTAGCACTATACCAACAAGGCTAAGGTACCGGGCTTTGTTATATATAAGGCAACAAGTCGGTATCAACAATGATTAACTATCGCACATTTGTTACTTACAGTTTCTGATATGAGAATCTCGTCTTCCACAGCATACTCTTCATATATATAGGTACCTCAAATTCTCTAGTATAACTTAATTGAATAGAATGCGTCTTCTAGTTGCATCTAGCGCTTAGGAGTATCTACCTCCCGAACTCCGAGCTATTTCCAGTACAAATTCCCGCGATTAGACCTACCACACTCTGTAACCCATATCTTCCATCTAGGGACTCAGACCCTGACATTTCCATCATCCTTAACCGCAACTTGTTTTTTGGGCTTCCATCGTATAAGCCATAGGGCCGCCTTAGATCGCGAAGGGGCCACCAATGACGTACAATGTCTAGTCAGTGGAGTCTAACCACTATGGTCTTTTGTTCGAGCCTTCGGCTGCCATACTAGCTGAATAACCTCGTCATCAGGTACCTAACTTTAATGGGAATCTCCTCGGATTAAGCAGGCCAGAAAACGGGACTTGCTCAACCTGGCTAGTGTGTTGCGTCATAGGCGGCAGGCGGCCGATACTATCCCCATCGTGTTTGTTTCCATCACCACAGCCTTTCCTCCCCCCCCCGTTTGCTAGGCGCCAGCCTGACGAATCCTCTTGAGGAACTAAACGCAGTATCCCGATGAGTGACCAGTGCCCTCTATCTATACCCACCTACGTACTAAGAATATGCCCCATCCACTATGGCCCGATCTATGAGGGTACACTGGGTCCAGGTCTGTCCTTAAACGTATATAATCGACCACGGATCGACAGGCCACACTGTACTGGTGGGCCGTAGACCGTCTCTACTCGCCGCTAGGTGATTCGACGATGGAATAGTGCCTGGGCAATCAGAGGTGCACTGGATGGCACTTGGAGACACCGAGTGATCGCTTGACTCCTTTATCCGATAGGCCCAAGAGAGTGTCCGGTAGACTGCACCTAAGGTCGAAGTATGACGAGCCCCTATCGGCAGCAGGTTGACGGTGGTGTCTGTTACGTACCGCAAATGGGGACCGATCACACTGTGTATCGAATTCATGGTGGAAATGAAAAGGAGAGTTATGCCACTCCTTGCTAGCGGCGGCGGACCCCCCCCGCCCTTTAGGTTACACGGTAGGGGTGGTGGTAAGGGATGCGTGGCTGTAGCAGCAGCTCGGGGTATTAGGGTAAGATATGGGGCGGGGAGGGTCCATACGACACCTTCGCCGGATTAAGTGGTAGCTAAGTAGTTACGGTGCCGCGGAACGAAGAAAGCAGCGTATGGCTACCCTAAAGTAAGTTGCGCAGAAGAGAGAGAGAACAGGCTGTAGTTGAGGGAGAGGGAACACCCACTCTTAACCTTGCATAAATGGCTCAGCTGCGGCGGTCGATTCTTGTTTTATTTTTTGCTTTGATTGCCTCGCGGCCATTCCATAAAGACGTGCTGCTCAGCAGTAGACTCTGGTTGAGGCGCGGCGCGAAAGTAGACGGGAGGCGGACGGTGGTGCAGGGTCGGACGGTTTGGTAAGGCGGAGGAGGGGGGAGGGGCGGACTGGGTGTTCGTGAATCCACCCCAGCAGCAGAGCGCACGACGTCGTTTACGCCGATCGCGGGCCGTCGCATATATAGAACATCGAATCCCGTCGCTGTATGCTCGTCATTCCCACTCTCCTCGCCGGCCACCAATCCATCGCTTAGCCATATTATGTATTGACCTGGCCGATGGACCCTTGTCCAAATATATTCTCCGGCGCCGTCTTTCCCCTCAACCCCCCACACTCGAAGCGTAGCGTATGAGGTTGGGCCAGTCCACACACTTCCCCCCCTTTTCGAAAGCTCCAGCCCGTGTTGCCCCTAGTTTATTTTACGGCTCGTAAAGTTGAGCACGTTCTCCCCCTCTGTCTTACTCGCTCACTGCTACCCCACGTGCCCGCTGCCAGTCTCTTACTCGCTTGTGACGCTCACCTGGAGCCTCCTCGTATGCTATATTTGCCGAAACCGTACTCTGCTCTGCACTAGCCAGCCATTCGGCGCCTGCTTGCCATCCCTTGCCCTCCTTACGCTGCCACAGACTAGTTGCTGCTCGTGCTTGCCAACTCCGCCCAACCAGCCCGTGCGGCCCTGCCTCCCGCATTTCTACCCTATCGCCGCCCGCCCATCCGTCCCACCACAACCCTACCCTACCCTGCCAACTCTACCATGGCGGCCGGAAACAAGATCGTGTCGGTGTCGATCCGCGTGTACGTCGAAGATGCCCGCCGCTACCACAGCGTAGTATGCCGCCCGCACAGCACCGCCCGCCACATCCTGCTGGATATGATCGACCAGGGCCTACTGGGCAATCCCATGGACCACATCGTGGCTGGCGTGGTGACCGCCGACCTGGACCCGGAACTGGGCCAGTGGGCGCTGTTTGAACTTATTAATGACTTTAGCGTCGAACGGCCCCTCATCGACTGGGAAAGGATTACCGACGTGATTGCCAGTTGGGAAAACTGTCCCACCAACTCCATCGTCGCCCGCCGGTACCCGCTGCGTCGGTACCTCAGCCCCGCCGAGGGCGTGCCGCGGTCGCTCCCGCAGTACGATGGTGTTCTCCACGTCCAGCTCAAAAAGGGAAAGTTTCACAAGGCCCATTTTTACCTCGCGAACGGCCAGTTGTACTATTACAAGGACAGTAAGGTAAATGTGAGCACAGCAGAGCGTAGAGACCGGATCACTAAGGGGAGGGCGCATGGGTCTATTAACCGATGGCCTAACCCCCCCATTTAACCCATGGGTATCCTAAGTACCTCTACGGTCGTCATGGAAAAGACGCGCTCTGAAGGGCTAGGACATAGTAAATACCCTGTCTGGTCTGTTCCTTAGATCCAGACCGACACGAAACCCACACCTCCCCACTTACTGGAATTCGTGTCCGACCCAATAAGCCAGCAGCGCATTCATACCGGCCGCCCTCTTGCCTCTTACCCCTCCACTCCACCGGTCTCTTTTACCGCCCCCCTTTAGAAAAAGGTTGAAGTACCTTACACGTCATTAGATCATATGCAGGTTTACACCTTGTCGCAGGTGTCCAAGCGCGGCCCGACCAAGTACGCCATGGCCCTTAAGAACGAGTCATCCATTACCCTGTTTGAGAACCCTGAAAATGACTACGTGCGCCTGATTGCCGCTCCCGACGCGGAGTCGCTGAAGGCGTGGATGGTGGCCCTGCGTCTCACCAAGAACTATCTGATGTATCAGGAGGCCACCGAGGGTCTCGAAACTGGCACACCGACCGCCCCCGAAACCGGCCACGAGCCGACGCCGATGGAAACCTCACCGGCCAGCAGCGGCGGTCGGGTGGCACGTCAGCCTTCCGTCAAAAAACCCGCGCCTACATTTTACGAGCAATTGGCGAACGGATATGCCGGTAAGGGTGATTCCGCCTCGCAGGCTGCTGCCACCGCCGATAGCCGTCACGGCACCAGCGCAGCTGCTACAGCCCATCAGGAGAAGCTCACAGCGTCGGAAATCAGCCGTATGGTGCTCAGCCAGCAGGGCACCATGGCCTCCGGCGCCAAGCCAGCCCCCCACACCCGGCGCAGTCCGAGCAAGTCCCGTGCCGAGGGTCCCCTGCGATCTTCACCGCCACGTGGTAGCCCTTCCAAGGAAGACAAGGTGCGCGGGCCTTTCCAAAACTTTGACGACGAAGGGTTCAAACCCGGATCATTACTCAGCTACGACTTCCAAAAGATCGCTGAAACCCACAAGGAGATCCGGCGGGAGCAAGCCGGGCGTGTGGTCGACCCCAATGACCTACGTAATCTACCGGCCCACCTGGCCGACGATGACGCTTTCCGCGCCGGGTCGTTACTATCGCGGTCAGCCACCACGGCGGGGGAATCAGCCCCAGAGCCAGTCCCGCGGCCCGACGGGCCTCTGTTGAGTTTCGAGTCTAAATTCCAAAACCTGGGCGTATCACGTTCGCGGACGATTGGGCACGGGAACCACCGACAGATGGCCACGCCCACCGCCGCGGCCCCCGAGTACACCTCCCACCGCGCCCCTAAAATGTCGCTGGGCAACCCAGCCAACCAGGAGTTGATCGAGGACGCCATTTTCAAACCCGGGTCCCTGCTTACCCGCGCCAAGTCCCAGCACGCACCAGCCCGCACGGGCGGTCGGTCCGGAGTGCCGGCCTGTCCGGAGCCGTTTCACCATGCGGCACCCTCCGCCGGTCACCCGGTACCCACCATGCCGTCCGTTACTCGCCTGGGCCGTAGTCGGACGACAAAGGAACGGTCCGACCGTGATGGCCCTCTCGTCCAACATGGCCACCAGCCTCACCACTACCACCAACCGTCACCGCCATCACAGCCGCCGCATCATTCCCAGCGTCATCAGGCGCAACCGGTACCCCATTCCACCCCGGCGCATTACTATGCTCACCGGCAAGCCACTGAGACCCATCCCGCTCCGCCCATGCCCACCAAGCCGCTTATTGACATTCAAAAGACCAGTGGTGCGACTCGATCTAGTGAATACCCTTCACCTAGCCAACCTCGATCGGCTGACCAGCTGTTCGCGCCCAACTCACTCCTGGCGGGCGGCCGGTCTACGCACGCCAGCCCTAACCATTCCCTTCAACGCGGCCCGTCCAGCCGTAGCCGCCGAAGTCGGAGTACTCAAGACAGCGACAATGACCACGAAGATGGCGATGATGATGAACGGCCCCTTGGCAGTCGGTACGCTGGTCGACCGGCAACGGCAGGAACGGCGACAATGGGGAATAGTCACGGCAATGCGGGTGGTGATGACTACGGAGCTGGCCGTCATGCCCACCCGAAGCCACTGCTCAACCTGGGGGCAGCCGGTGAGCTGCCCAAGCTGGATACAGTCCCCGCCCCACGCTCCGTCGCCCGAGGCAACCAGTTTTTCAAATTTTAGTATTTCACAGGGCAGCTGTCCTCGCCCACCATACTTTTTTTTATTACCGATCTGTGTAATCTATTTTTAACGGTGCTTGTTCACCGTCGAGCACCACCCTTCAGTTTACGAGGGGGTGGTGGACCATATTTGTACGGGAGGCATCCATGGCCCTCCTCTTGCTCCTTGCGCGGCAGCCAATTAATACAATAAACGCCTAGTGAGTTGAACGGCTTTGTTTGGTAACAATCGGAGCAGGAGTAATGATTCACAGGGTATGTAATGGGGGCAGGCACAACACGTTACAGGTGGTGGAAGGGAGGGAGGTAGTTGAAGACGTTAGGGGCAACCAATGCCCTAGTTAAAGCACCATGCCTCGTCCCTATTGCAAAGCTATAGGTCAACATTACCCTAAAGCCATGAGTATATGGACAAGGGGCCCTTGGTTACAGGTATATCGTCTTCCTGGCATCCCTTTCCCGATATCCCGGGTCGCGAGACGCACCTGTGGCGAGGAGGACTGAACCCAAATAGCGGCGCATACCGATCGGCGGAGTTGCAATATTGGCTGGCCGGCCCTCTAGTGGCGCAAGGGGATTGGTCGTAACGTGAGGCGGAAGGGCTACCTATGTCGCGCCCTGTATCGGCTTGGATCCGGGCGGAGGGTGAAATGGACGGCTAGGGGATTCGGTTGTTGTGAGTCTCCAGACCAGCCCGTTCTTATTGGCGGCGAAGGTTCCACCAGAGCCCGATCCCTCCCTCTCTCTGCCCTCCCCTTCGCAAGGTTCACTACGAGTCACGTTGCAGTGTATCGCATCGGTCCAGTATAAGGACACCTCCTATGACGGCCCCACACTGCCCAATTCGTAGGAAAAAAAATAACACACACACGCACAACAAAGTCGTGGTCGCTCCACTTGTACAATGGCCTGTGTGGCCCTGAGCCTTAGCAGCAGCCCGCTTCGCCTTCCCTTCGCACACACAAACACTTGCATCCCGGAGTGGGAATATAGGGGGATTCGCCATGTCCCCCGCCTGCCTCTCGCCTATCTCTACGCAGATCACTGCACCTCCTCCTCTTCGTCAACTCCCCCACGCCCCCTCCCCACTCTGCCCGCTTGGAGCGGGGCGTGGGGGAGACCAAGCTCCCACCGCATCCACTCCATCTCACTCTTCCATATATGCGTGGGCATCGCCCGCCTGAGCAGCACTGGACTGATTACAAGTCCGCTACGGGTCTAGTGCCTCGCCCCGCCGCTTCTGCTCCCATCTCCCACCCGCGTGTACCATGCCATAATTTTTAAGCTTCCTCGCTAGGACCCAGTTTGCCTTTGTTTCCCAATCGGGTTGACTTCTCATCTATCGACGGTTTCGTTCGTTTCGTCTACACTTCAATTTCATATCCCTCCTCTCAGTTCGACCTGACCATCTGTTTTATCTAAACTTTCCACCAGTTCATCTGCCCTCTTTTACGCCTCTACGTTTGCGCTCATCTATCCCCCTACCACTTCCGCCATCTCTTGCCACAATGCGTGAAATCGTCCACCTCCAGACCGGCCAGTGCGGTAACCAGATTGGTACCAAGTTCTGGGAGACCATCTCCGAAGAGCACGGCCTCAACGCTGACGGCCAGTACATTGGCGACAACGACATCCAGCTCTCCCGCCTGGACGTCTACTTCAACGAGGCCTCCAACAACAAGTACGTGCCCCGGTCCGTCCTGGTCGACCTGGAGTGCGGTACCATGGACGCCATCAAATCCGGTCCGCTGGGTAAGCTGTTCCGCCCCGACAACTACATCTTTGGCCAGAACGGCGCCGGTAACAACTGGGCCAAGGGTCACTACACCGAGGGCGCCGAGCTCGTCGACCAGGTCCTGGACGTGGTGCGCAAGGAGGTGGAGAACTGCGACAGCCTGCAGGGTTTCCAGATTACCCACTCCCTGGGCGGCGGTACCGGTTCCGGTCTGGGTACCCTGCTGGTGAGCAAGATCCGCGAGGAGTACCCGGACCGCATGATGGCCACCTTCTCGGTGCTCCCGTCCCCCAAGGTCTCCGATACCATCGTCGAGCCCTACAACGCCACCCTCTCGGTGCACCAGCTGGTCGAGAACGCCGATCAGACCTTCTGTATCGACAACCAGGCCCTGTATGACATCTGCCAGAACACGCTCAAGCTGACGGCCCCGGACTACTCGCACCTTAACAACCTGGTGACTAGCGTCATGTCCGGCGTGACCACCTGTCTGCGCTTCCCCGGCCAGCTCAACGCTGACTTGCGGAAGATGGCTGTCAACCTGGTGCCGTTCCCGCGTCTTCACTTCTTTATGATCGGGTCGGCCCCGCTCAGCGCCACCGCCTCGTCGTCCTTCCGTAATCTGTCGGTGGCCGAGCTGACCCAGCAGATGTTTGACTCGCGCAACATGATGGCCGCCTGCGACCCGCGCCACGGTCGCTACCTGGCCGTCACCGCCATCTACCGGGGCAAGATCTCCCAGCGTGAGGTGGAGGACCAGATGGTCCAGGTGCAGAATAAGAACAGCTCCCTCTTCGTCGAGTGGATCCCGCATAACGTCAAGACCGTCATGTGCGACATCCCGCCGGCCGGTCTACCCATGTCCTCGACTTTCGTGGGCAACAGCACCGCCATCCAGGAGCTCTTCAAGCGTATCAATGAGCAGTTCTCGTCCATGTTCCGCCGCAAGGCCTTCTTGCACTGGTACACCGACGAGGGCATGGACGAGATGGAGTTCACTGAGGCCGAGTCCAACATGAACGACCTCGTGTCCGAGTACCAGCAGTACCAGGATGCTACCGCTGAGGAGGAGGAGATGTACGAGGGTGAGTACGAGCACGAGGGTATGGAGCACGAAGAGTAAAGCCTCACCGTATCTTGTGTGAGTGAAGGGGAGGTCTTGAAACGGGGCGGGTGGGAGGGGGAGACAAAAACCCTTGGGACATGGAGAGGGGGGACACGAAGCCATGGCTTTGTTCATCCACAGAGGGGCAAGGGTTAGGCGCTAAGGCTCTTTCTGCCGCTGTGGGTCGTTCAGCCTCGGGTCTCTCGGCTCTGCCGTCCCTCCCCCCCTTCCCCCCTGCTTGATCCATACCTACCATTCGATCTAACGTTAGCATTGATAATACATACTTCTTGTAAGCAAAGTCCTTTACGGTCTGGCAAGCTGTCTCTGTAGGGGAGTCCAAAGAGTTGAATGTGGTTGATCGGAGCAGTAAAATAGTTACGGGCAGAGCGGCATAGGAATTGTTGAGAGTCACGGATAGGCTGGCCTTAATCCCCGTAAACTGCGTAAGGTAGACTGGGGTAGCAACGGAGTATCTGCGTGACGTGACTTCTGGGTGGCATCATGAGGCCCAATCACCCCCCCCCCGACCAACATCATTATTTACACACTGCTGGCCCCTCCTCATTCCGCATGTGTTATTACCGTGCTACGTCCATCTGACAATCACCTTCGTGCGCTTTCACCATCACATCACGCACACCCCAACCGCGCACTCCCTCCCGCATCGCCCGTACTTCCAATCTTTCCTTTCCAACGCATCCTATCTGCCACCTACCTAACCCTCTTGCATTTTCGGCCCTCCTCCTGCCTTCATGGCTAAGTACAGCAATTCCTTCCGGGCCGGGGGCTGGGACCCCATCATGATCATTGCGCAGATCGCCGCGGTCCATTCGATATCCTACGTGACGGTGGCACTACTCGTGACGGCGGCGCAAATTCTACTGGGGGTCGACAGCTCGCTAGACCACATTCTGCACTACCAGTCACTTCGCGGCGATACGGTGTTTGGGTGGACGCTGGCCGTCATCTGGCTGGTACAGGCCGGGGTGGGGGTCCTCCTACTGGGCTATATTGTGGAACGTGTCCGGCTGTGCATTGACTTCACGCTGACGTTCTACTTTATCCATCTAGTTATGGTCAGTATTTATTCCCACCGGCTGCCGGGATATTTCTTTTGGTGGTTGAACCTGGCCCTCGATGCCGCCGTCATGAGTATGGGCGGGGAGTGGTTCTGTATGAAGCGTGAGATGCGGCCTATCCAGTTTGGTGGGGAGCCGGACCGTGATCTCGGTAATGGTAGTGGGCGGGACGCCGCCGGAAGGGGGGGTATAAGCGCAGGGCCTGCCGCCGTCGGTAGTAGCCACAGTGGTGGACGAAATCTGGTGGATGACTTGAGCGACGACGGACTGGACGATAGAGAGGAGTTGCACCCGGCGCGTGACGACCACCGGGCCACTTTGAACCTACGGACATCCCGAAACTAACCGCCTCGCTCGCAAGCTCCTCAGACATGTCTAGCTTTGGCCAACTAACGTTTCGTAAACTACGTTATTTTTTCTCTTTGTACCATTACCTACTGCATAACCCGTATTTTTCTGTTTCGGCCTTCGGGAACCTCTACCGATTATAGAAAGCTTATTTACCCCACCTTTTTTTTTAATCAGAGTTTCTGCCCATGGAAGTAATAAAGCACTTTCCTAGCTATTTACTTCGGACCGCGAGCGGCCTCGCCGGATTGTTACACTATGTTGGTCATCGATATACCTTTACAGCTACCGCTCTATATTGGGATTTGACGCCAGAGTCCATCCGACAACTTCGAATCCTTAGTACTCAATCTTTTCTGAATTTAACCACATAGGCCGAACCGAAGGCCATAGCCCACGTGGTTCTTGTAAGATTATGGCCGTATAACCCTTATAACCCCCTCCCTTGGTGTCACCCGCCGCTCACTCACTTACATATTGTATTACTTGATAACTGTATAGCATTTGCGACCTTTTGGTATCTGCTTTCCCCAGTAAGCCCTTTACACCCAGCAACCTTTTACCACCAGTGTTTAACCCTTTTATAACCATACACACACGCACAGGGTACGGTGGAAACGGACTCGGGATTGCTCTGCTGCATCGCAAAAATAACATATAATTAATAGTCGCCAACGATACGCATCGTTATCCGATACATTGACCCGCTGGTTTTCCTAAGGACTTACTCGGGGCTGACAGCTGCCAGTAGGATAGTATCGTCACTGGCGTTGCGATCTAGATCTGCTTTGGTGACACGCTTGTCCGTATCAGCCTCTGAGAAAAATATCCTGGCGCATCTCAGTATCAACCATAGGCCCGCTGGTGCCTTCTGGTATTCGAAATCCTCCGGATTCCAGCCCAGCGACTAAAGCACCTACTCCGATAGGTGACTAGCAGGACCTCACCGTAAAGTTTATAAAGTTGGTGCGCATACTAAAGATACGCAAACTAGCACTAAGATTCTTGAAACACATTTCGTCACCTAGTTTTTTTAGAGAGATTTTAACGAAACTACAGGTATAGTCCATCGTTCTCTACTCTGGAAAAAAAATCCCAAGTAAAATATACATACGCTCGACACAACCCTCTTATCACGCACTCACGCAAAAACAAAACGGAATTGGAGAGCCGGTCACCCCTCGTTGCCAGCGACGAAGGGTTGGCCCTTTGTGGCGGATTAAGGCCTCAACCTCGAATTCGGGGATACTCGATTTAGCCAGGCCTACCGTCCTTCTTGTTCCCGCCCATCCCTTCACCTTTGCTTTGGACGAGTTATGTAGTGACCCTCCACCCTTTCCTCCCCTCATCTTTCTCCGCCGTTCATCTCCATTGGTAAGCACTACGATGACCGAGTCGATACCGTATTCTTTACTCCAGTGGCAACCGCGTATGTTTCCTCTGCTGTGGGATACCTGGAGATTCAGTGATTTTTATTCAACATCATCCGTTAATTTTTCCATTGTCGCTGAAACCTATTGATCGGTTTACGGGTTGCCCATTTTATCTTAGGCCCAACGCCACCCTCAGCCCGATACGCCATGTTGGATTGGATACGCCACTATTTTCCACGCTACTTACCATCACCCGTCGCATTATTGTGGCGGCGCCCATCTATATCTGCATTGGTATTACTGTCATTTGTGTATCCACTGGCTTCCTTCCGCCCTTTCCCTGCCTCGAATTGCTACTGTCGGGGAGGGAGAGGAGAGACGGATGGCATCGGGCGAGGTACACGTATTGAATGACCGGTTCGCCGGCCGTTTACGAATTCTGGGTGTTCGCGCTCGCGTCCTTTCCTGCTGCCTTACTTTTATACACCGCTCAGGCTATTCGTCGCTATTCGTCTTAGATTACACCTCCCTTGTTAGTCTCTCTTCTCCAATCCCCCCCCTTCACGCCCTCCCTCCTTCCCTTGCGCATCGTCGCCCTTTGTCCTTTTCCCTTGACGGTCTGGGCCCCTAAACGTCATGGCGTTACCCTCCTTCTCTTCCTCGATACACCCTGGGCACCTCCTATCGCTCATACGCTCACCTTCACCTATTTTTTTCATACTTCACGGTTTGGCGGTCACACTCAATATCCCGTCTTTTCACCCTAATAACAATCCCGCGCCCTTGAAAACCATTCAACCGCCCGGCCCCCTCCAGGAGTTGCCTCTTTCACCTATTCCCCAACCTATTTTCAATACACATTTCATTTTTTTTTGCATCCGACACTAAGGGTGATATGCCCCACACGAGACCTCCACCTGTTTCATTTTACACACCCAACATATCATCCTAAAGCTACATACCTTCGTCTGTCTCGTACCTATTCCTCCCCCGGCTGTCAATCAAGTTAAGCTGCTGCCGCCCACCACTCCGTCCCCAACTTTGTACCCACAAGAGTAGACGTTATAAAACTTCCCCCGCTCTACCCTGACCTTTTTCTATTGAGACAGCCAATACGTCGCTCTTGCGTTGGCCGCTATCCCCCCCTTGCCACATTTCATAGGCAAAGCCACTTTCACGGCTGCCGCCTCCCGACTCTTGCCCTGCTTCGATCATGACGAAGACCGAAGCGGCTCCCGAACTTACGGGTCGTAACTACTTCTCCTCGCGGGAAATTCTACAGCGCAGCGCCACGGGCGACAGTAATCGGTCACGGGGTCCGCTCAACCCGCAGGCCATCGTCGACGCTTTTACCCCCGAAACCTGGCACAATGTTAAGGACCACAACCTCCGCAGCGGACTCCCTACGCTCGAGCAGGTGCTCAACCGCAAGTCACGGTCCCCCATCGCCCTCCAGGATTTCTACCATTACCTCCAAAGGGCCCCCGAGGGCCGGCGGCTAATCGCGTTCTGGAAAGCAGTGTCGTACCATGAGGAACTTCTCAAGGGCGGTGAGGCGCTCGGCCGGCCGGGCCACCGTCAGAGTTCTGCCAGCCAGTACCTGAGCCACTCACAGTTTATTTACCCACCATCCCGGCAGGACCACCCGTCCACCCGCGCCATGTCACCCGCCGAGCTGGAATTGCGGATAGCGTCACCCGACCAGGCGGGTCCTAGTGGGGATGTGTCACGGCGAAACACCGCCGGCCGGCCCGGCCGCAGCCGGTCATTCCATTTTGACGAAGCCTTCCGTCGTCACTACCTCGATATGCCTCTCACCCCGAACGACGCCCAAGACCCCGACCGCCTCGTGATTGAACGGACGGGATCATCACCGCACCCCCACGAAACCAGCCACGGTACGCCATGTACGGATCCGGAACGGTACGCGCGGTCCATGTTTCCACCGCCCTCCCCGGGCGTTCATTTTGCGGCCCCCGACGGAGCCACTTCACCACTACCGCCGCCGCCCTATCCCCCCATGTCACCCATCAGCCCGCGCCGAGGCGTGTCCTGGGTGGAACCCACCTCCGTTGAACACAGCGCCCTACACATTATCCGCAAGTACATTGAAACCGAGCCCTTATCAGCCGCCCACCTCCCGGAACTCCTGGATAAGGACTCGCAACGCCCCGCTACCTATGCGGAACTCACCCGCCTCGGGGTCATGTTTCCCGCGGGACTCCGGATGGAACTTTTCCGTACCGTCGAGCGTGAGGGCCTACAGACCCCGCACCTGTTTGATCAAACCAAGGCCTACGCCTACGCCGTGCTCAACCACCGATACTATACGTTGTTCCTGACCGAAGCTACCACCCAGAACCTCACCCGCGCCCACACGTACTTACGACTGGCGGTCAGTGCCCTGATGCTCACCGCCGGCTTGAGTTTGGCCCTATTTTACATCCTAACCCAGCATGTTCCTCGCACCGACCGGCTGGTAAGCCTGCCCCTCGTCTTCTTTGGGTGGTGGGGGATCCTTGTTGGCTTCACCCGCTGCGCACCTGACCTCGCCGTCTTGAACTTATAGTAAGTATGGTGATAACTACATGTAGCATAGAGAGAGAGAGAAAATATAGAAAAACGCTAGTGATGATGTACTCACAACCCATTCGTCCGTCTGACCGTCAATTGACCACTTGGTCGATCTATAGTGGGCCCTGTCTATCCGCTTAACCGCCCGTTAACCCCTCCCTCACCCCTTCCTAACCATAGTGAGGGGCAGATGGTACATCCATCTGGTGAAACAACACAGAGGAGTGGTGCTGATCGTGGAGAAATGCCGAACGTATAGATAATCCTATACCCTTATAACCCTACTCCAATCCGCTAACCAGTCCTACCTCACCCCCCCCCGTCCTCCTCCCCCCCTTTTACTATCGTTTCCCTCACTTCACAGCGAACCCTTCTTTTTTAAGTTCGTTCGCATGGACGACGTGCGTATTCGACGGTACCATCTACGCTGCGCCCTCATTCAGTTTGGCTGGGTCTTGTTCCTCTCACTTGTGACCATGCTCATACTTATGGTGGTACCCGGACGGCGTTTGTACTATTAGACCATCTCGTGAGCCCGTGCCGACTAGAGCTTTATCGGCAGCGGCGTTGTAGCCCACAATCCAACGAATCTAACCCTCGCCTGGGCCTTGCAGACCCCATCATCACTGCCATGTCATATGCCCACTAGAATATCGAACATCAGACATGACTGTCCCTCAAGTGTAATTGTAACTAAAAATATATAAATACAATGTATATTTCTTTTTAATCTCACCAACAAAGCTGCATGTCCAAACCAGTAATGCCCTGCCGGGGAGAGAGAGCCGAGGATGATACAGTTCCAAAAAAATAAATAATAATTATGTACGATGTGCACGTTCCTTCCCTGCCAATAACCAATTTATATCGTACCTTCTAAATTTTACTCATCGCCAGAGTACTGTAACGATGCCGACGCTTCCTGCTTGATAAGCCGTACATTATCTAGCACGAACTGGGCCCACTCGACGACCCCCTGGGTTTCGGTGAAGGGAGTCCCAACTGGTGACACGGCCTCGACCTCACTGCCCTTGGGCCCGGCGTCCGCGGTAGGCACTACTGACCGGGTGGTCAGGAAGGTGCCGATAAGGTGGTCCTGAGCGTGGCCCGTAAAAATGTCCGTCCGGGTCTGGCAGGTGATGGGCAGCTTACCGTGTTCGGAGTTACGGGTGACCTCGCCGTAGAGAGCGGTGAGGAAATACGAATCGGTCATCTGTGCAGTCGTAGTCGCCGTAGTGGTGGTGGTGGTGGTGGTGGCGGGGCTGGCATTAATTGTCTGGCATGGGAAGGTGGCCTCCATACCAAACGGCACCGCATGCACCTGAATGGGTTCATCCGGTTTCAGGCTGATCTGCGTGTGGCGAACGGTTTCGGCGACGGACTCGAAGAGTGGAGTACCGGCGGGAACCTGGACTTCGTAGTGCGCCTCGAGGGTAAGGTCGAATGGGTGGTCCGGGAGGAGCAGGTGGGTAATACTGTGGGCCACGATTTGACGCAGGCTGACCAAGGGGGTTGGGCCGGTTAGATCGGTGGGATTGGTGCTAGGCTGAAGGACGGCTTCCAACTGGACAGCTCGTGGTAATGGTGATGGTGGTGAGCCCATGGCTGAGCCGTTATGACTTCCGTGACTTAGGGCGGTCCACCGGGCCACTACCCTCGTCTCAGGGGCGACTCGATCGCCGAGCTGGAACAGGGCGCGGGCCGGGAAGTTGCCGGCGTTTACCACATAGGTCCCACCAGCCGCCACCGATTCCCGCCCACCTTTGTTCTCCTCTACCCCGTCGTTCTGGAAGAGACGGGAAGTGAGTAGCTGATCGATTGACAGAGCGCCCTCACCTTCCACCGCCGCCGAGTGCAGAGCGGCGGCAAAAAAGTTGGATTCATTCAACCGGTCGGCGGGGCACGTACCCACCTGACCGAATCGCACGGCCAGCCGAATTCCCAGTCCGGGGTAGTGAGTCCGTAACTCATGATAGCGCTCCATCCACGTTTGGTACAGCTGACCCAGTCCGGTCTCCGTATCCGGCTGGTCGCCCAGCAGGTTTCGCGTGGCCCGGTCGATGGGATGTAGCGCCAGATCCTCCTCCGGGTCGTCCATGGGATGTAACCGATTGATGGGCTGGATTCGTTGCAGGCGAGAGAGCGGAGGGTGACAGACTAGGCCGCCCAAGACCGGCGGACTCACAATCGGGGCGAGGATCAATGCGGGGGTGTCGTCGCTCTCAACCGGTGGGACACCTAGAAGGAATCCGGCGGTGGTGTTCTGTTGTAATGCGGGAGAGGGAAGAAGTAAGCCAGGGAGGGCGGGGTGTACGTTTAGAAAGATGCCAACACCAGCCGTCGATATGAAAAATAAAAATAAAAAAACCGCCCTGGTAGCTAAACCGTTAGGTCTATCGTCTCCATAAACTTACCGCCCAAAAATGGTGGATTAGGAGCCGCTTAGTGGCGAGCAAGTCCTGCTTGGTAATGGCCGTGATCCGGAACGTCCTGGGTTCCTCGAAGACGACGACGGTCTGGCACGCGCGGCCCACGTAATCCAGGGCTGCCTCAGTCGGCCTACGGCTGGCACCCAGGCCACCGTTTCCCGCGGGCAACTCCAGAGTCTCGCTACTCAGACACTGTTCGATTCTCCGGAGGGCCCCCCGGGCGAGTTCGACGGGCCGACTGGGCCCCTCGAGAGTCACCGTCCCGGCCGACTCGTCAGGGGTGATCTGGCACAAGGTTTTAAGGGCGAGGTTAGCCGGGACGTTCTTGAACCGTAGCAACCTCACCAACGTGGGCGTCACGTGTAACGTCTCGGTGGCCAGGACGCGGCGCTGACGGATCGCGGAGATCAGTTCCTCCTTGGACCGCCGCATCCGCCACAACCGCGCAATGATCAATTCAACCACCTCGGCCTTACGCAGGTTGCTGCTGAGTGGTGGGGCGACCTGGGTACCGCCGTGGTGGGAAATGTAGTAGGTTTTCAGTTGGGCCATGGTAAACCCGGACTGGAGGTACTGGATGGCCCGTTCGATTTCCTCCGCGCTGTAGGGACCCTCGCCGCTCGGCCGTCCTTCGTCAATGTCGTTGAGCGTGATGGTTTCAAGGGTCCCGCAGTTGGTTGTGAGCTCATCCGCCAGGCTTTGAAATTTCTCGAGGTCCGAGGCGTACTCAAGCATCTTAAGACTCGGCTTCTTGGCGCGGCCCGCGTTGGCCTGTGGCGCCGCCGGACCTGCCTCTTGGTTATCGGTGATGTCGAGACCCATCGCTCCCTCCTTCCCCTTATTAATCCGCGACTTGCCGGACTTCTTCCCTTGCTTTACCTTTCCCTCGCCCTTATGCTTCTTCGCCGCCTTGCTCTTCTTGGCTTGCGGGACCCGAGTTGGTATCTCGAAGGTGGTGGCTTCACCGTTCACTTGGGTATCCGGAGTTCCGTTGGGCGGCGGGGTAGAAGTCGCGGCCGTGTTTTGTGGGTATGGGTTCTTGGATTCCTTTGGGGTTGTGTCTGCAGCCTCGGCTTCGAAACGGGATGTGATGTGGAGGCTACGGCGCCGCCATGCGGACCCGAGCCAACGACCTTGTCCAGTGGCGACGCATGGGCTGCGAGTTAGCGTGCCACGTCGCGTTAGCCCGAGGCTAAGGGATAATATGGGGCGCAGCATGCTGAAATAGAAATGAGAGGCGCGGGCCGGTAAATCAGCAAGGAGGCATAAGGGACCGAGGAGGCGCAGGAATGGTTTCTCCGGGTGTTGCTGCTGAGACGTTAGGGGGAAGGGCCAACTCTGGTGTGGGTGATAGAGGCCCATGAGGTGCGATCACCTCAACGTTGGCTGCCGCAGTGTCAACCAATGATGGAGCCTTTCTTAAAAAAAACCGTCTTCGTAGAGAGGGTCTACATGCCTAAAAATTCACGTGATTGTCGACCCAACAGATGGTTGGCGCTGCTAATCAGTGCGAGGGGGGTGAGCACTACAATAGACACTAAACGTTAGGCCAGATTGAGAATTTCGCTTGGAAACCTAGATCTTACCAAGCAGCTGTGCAAAGACTATAGTCCGTAGCGACGCAAGTGGTCTCTACAGTGACATGTCTAAAAGACACCAGCACTAGCATGCGAATGGGTCAGCACATTAAACGGACTCGGCATTTATTAAGGATTTATTAGGGTGTGACGATACACACCCCCACAATCGGACCCGCGCAATGCTAGTTATCAATTTTATGTCATGGTTAATTATTTTTTTACCTCATTATATTGACGTCAAGAAGCGGCTGACCCCAGCACACACACCTAAACACATTGGGTGGCGCGAATACAGAAAATGGAGTCCACAAAACCGACGAAAGCAGATAGTACTGAGGAGTTTACAGCTTGGAGAAGGAGTCGACAT
>JANBPT010000937.1:0-18548 GCA_027575765.1 Tieghemiomyces parasiticus
TTCGAAAAGGCCGAACTTGGCACTTTCCTAACTCCGATCCTAGTGCCCCACGAGTTGTCCAAGGCCATTCTCGACGCCGTGGCTTCCGAAACCGACCAGCAAGTCAAATTGCCCTTCTACACCACCCTCCTTCCCTTAATGTCCGCCTTGCCCATTCCGGTCAAAAAATTCTTACACCGGTTCTCGGCCGCCGACACAGCCATGGATGGGTTCGCCAAAGCAGTCGACAATATCTAAGGAATTTGGGTGGTACGATGGAGGTCATGGATCGTCCATTCTGCGTCACCGGCCCTGGGTGGACCCACTTTGGACCGACGAAGATCTGGGTGACCTGCTCGATGGACCAATTTTAGCAGCCGACATGGCCACCCCGTGACCAGCGGTTTCGATTGATCCCACTTAGCATTTCTACCCCGCGCCCGCCCATGGCCCGAATCACACTATTTCTATTCATCACAGTGAATCTGGGTGATTGGGCGGGGTGTTCCCACTTTTGTGTCACCTTGTGGGGGGGGAAGGAAGTGCGCAGCATCAGTTTGATGGCAGACTTGCTCCAACCCTGCTCTCGCCCCAGTTCATTTTAGAGCCGTGGGCGTATTTCACTTGAAGAGATTTAGGTACACTTTACACGTTAGGGGTGCTACCTGCTTCTGGAAGGGCCTCTTGTCTATCCACTGGCATTGGGCAACTGCTCCACAATAATTAAATTGTTTTTTTATAGCCCAAGTTCATCACCACGGAGGTATGGCTCCTTGTAGCTCTCTATCCACGATTACAATATTCGCATTCACCTGCTCTTTTCATTTATATTTTTCTTTGAGCTCGAGCTTTCCGCTTGTGCTTCTTCCGCCTTCAGCAGTGTGGTTGCGTCACCATGTACTACTTGGCTGACCGAGCAGCGCTCGATGCGACGTTGACGCCAGTGTTCACATCCACACCCGCCAGTCGACGGCCGGTGTAACGAACACGACCGCCACCTGTACCTCCCTTGGCGCTTCTGCTCATGGACCCACCCTTTCTCCCTCTCTCTTTCCGAGCTGCAGCCCAGCTCTCCATCGTTGTTGTTTATGACTACCCTCACGACAGGGTCTCGCCGCATATCCCTTCAAAGACATCATATTTTCCTCGATATGGCCTGATGCCTCGCCACTTAACTGTGCAAAGCTGAATTGAGGGAGGGGAGCGACAAGGCTCCCCGCCCTCCACAGACGCCGGGGCTTGAGAGGTCCCACGGCCATATAAAACACTCCGCGATCGCGCCTACTGGGACCTAAATCTGATCATAGGCTCTATACATATATATATATATTTCATGTGCATAAATATTTTGACGGCTATTCCTCAATTCAACGTAGTTGCCCAAGGTCACATCTGTTGCGCTTAACTTGTGGACATCGTGTTTCCCACCGTTATCTATACCGCACTGAGATCTGACCGCTCTTGCATCCTCACCTACCTTCTACGTCCTGGGCCCCATTCAATCGTAAAGCCAATTAACATGGGCCTCTTTGACAAATTCGTACCGCAGGGTAGCAGGTCCCGTGGCCGTGGTATCATCCTGGGCATGCTGCTCTTTTTCAGCATTGCGGCGTTGGTTCTTGGTATCTTTGGCATCTTCTTCCGCAGTGACCGAAAATACGTATACTACATCGCATTTGGCTTCAGTTTCTGGTTCATCTTCGCCGTGACCTTCTGGTTTGTAAGTAGCCTACACGCGCCCGGCTAGTTTACAGTACCGGCTGGCCCGACCGCCGACACTTTGGAGCGAGCCACCCCCGCCATAACTCACTCACCCGACTAACTTTACCTCCGTAACCCCCTGCCTGCTACTTCACTTTTACCACTCAGCAATACCGTCGCCGTAACCGCCCTGTCCTTATGGCAGGGCCGATGCCGCCCCAACCAGTGAACTATCACCCTACCTACGATGCCTACGGCCGCCCCATGGGCCCCCCGCAGCCCGCCTACCGGGTATAATGCGGCACACCATCCAGGTGGGCCCAGTACGGACGGCGCTGCGTTCGTACGGCGGCCAGCGCGACGTGCCTTGATATATCTGTAAACTACCCTTCTAGCACATCACAAAGCAGGGCGCCAAGGGGCTGGTCGCACCTTTTTGTTTGTTCGTCTGTTTGTTTTCATGCCCAATAAACCTGGTTACAGTTACAAAGCTACCGAGAGAGGTAAAAACAACGGCCTGTTAAAGTAGACGTCACACCGGCGTCGTGGGGCAGTGGGTTCCCCAACATTGTGTGAGTATTGCTGAGGTCCGTCTAGGCCAACTTAGCGGTACCCGGGAAAGCCGGGGACATGTACAGTTAGCCCATGTAGGCGGGTACCAGGAAACGAACGACGCTAGAATTCAGCTTGCCTAGCCAACGACCGGTTCAACGGCAGTGCAACGTAGTGGCGGGGGGTTGGCATTTCGTCGTGTCTACCTGGACCACGAACCTGCAAAGCAAGAGCAGTGTACCAGGGGCATACGTTTGGCGCGGACTACCTTCTTCAACCACCATTTGTCCACATTAGCGAAATCCTTACCCTGTCCCGGTGTGTCTCGTTCGCCGCATTTCGCACCCCGCGTGGCACAACCTAGTCCCGGTCTGTTTAGTGTCCGTGGCCTTCGTGGAGTAGACAACATGGATGCCTCCTGCCGTCCCAATCGAATCCAGCGGTCGAGCCGCACCGACCGTTCGCGTAGCCCCCGGAGCCACGAGGGGGAACGTGCACGGGATCACCCGTCGCCCAGGGTAAGCGGTGTCAACTGGCCTCCAGCTAGCGGCTGCCTGCATGGACGGAGATTGATATTTCTGTGGCCTTAACCTGTCTCTATATCTACCCTTCCCCCTCTTCTTCCCCTTAGGACGCCCGGACCCGATCTCGGCACCACCGTGCCCACCAGCGGGTCATTGCGCCACCGCCTGGGCCTGTCAATGAGGAAACTATCCTGCGCCAGAACCACCGGTAGGTTGGTCGCAGGATGGAAGCTACACCGCACCACGTGATCCGGCTGTCGCACAAAGCGAACAGTGTATCTGGAGTGTCAGAGCAGCTGTTCGATGGACATGGTAAACTCACATAATTATTACTGCCTTGGCCTGACCATCGCCCCGCTGCCCGTCCCCTCCCCACACCATCCCACCGCCGGTCGTCTGACTTCTACGCTCCGCACCCACGTTACCGCCTACAGCTTCCTACGGGACGAGGACGAGGACCCGGCTGCTCTGCCTTGGGAGGAACGGGTGGCGCGTCGGTACTACGACCAGCTTTATCGGGAGTACTGCCTCTGCGAGCTGCGTCGGTACAAGGAAGGCAAGGTAAGGTACACGGGCCGCTGGTTAAGCTACCTAGACTCTGCTACTAGACTCCAGCCTGCTCGAATAATGTACTGCAAACCCTGGCGGACCGTAATACCCACCCCTCTCTCTCTGTCCGCCATTTCACACTCGCCCATCTTCGGACCAGCTGGCCATGCGTTGGCGTACGGAAGCGGAAGTGCTCAGCGGCAAGGGCGAGTCGGTGTGTGCGGCGCTGCGCTGTACGTCACAGGAGGACCTCCGCAGCTGGGAGGTACCATTTGACTACGTCGAGACTGGGCGGCCGCAGCGAGCCCTGGTGAAGCTGCGACTATGTCCGTCGTGCTCAGCCAAACTCCACCACGGCCGCCGGCCAGCCCCAACATCCCTGCCCAGTCCCCCGCGGTACGACACCGCCGCCGGGCGTGATCCCGCTAGCACGCAACCGTAAACAGTTCGACTGACCCGCCGCCACAAACCTGACGACGAGGGGCCGCACGCCATTCTCTGCGAATCTCTCTCTCTGTGTGTGTGTGTGTGCCCCTCTGGGTCATGAGGCCTGGCCTGGATGACCACGGCGCGCGCAGTCACATGCTCAACCGTGCGTAGTAACATTTTATACTTCCACGCCCCATGCTCGTCGGTGGATGCCCCACGCCTTTGCACCCCCGGCCCTCCCCCCCCACGTTGTCCTGTAGCAAACTTTTTAATCAATAATGGGTAATTACCTTGCTTGGCTGGCCCCCCTCGATGCTACCGAAATTGCTCTGGCAGAAGGAATGGCACCCCAGCGGTTCCTAAATAGAAGTTGGACCAGTCGCCCCGATTGATGCTCGCTTCGGAGCCTTCGCGGTGCACACTCCCGTCCAGCCGGTCTCAGGTTAGAGCGCCGACGCTGCAGCAGACCGGGCAATCAGACCAACAGTGAACACCCATCCCCACTCCTCCACGCCTGCTCTAGAGGAGCTGGCCAGCCTAGGGATCACCCCCACGGACCAACGACACACACACACACGAAGACACCCACACCCGGTTTATCCGAGCCTGTCGGACAGCCCTTACTGCTGGTCCATCGCAAGCGGCAAGGAGTGCCAGTTAGAGGCAAGCCCGCCATTTCGATGCTGGCCATACCTCCAGGCCGGAGCACCCAAGCCGCCATGGGCCGGCTGGTGGCTTCCCCGCACCTCCCCAGCACTTGACAGAGCTTCGCGCCCTTCCGCCAGGTTGGCAGTTTAATCACTGGATTGGATGCCTCCTCCCTGTCGATTCAGCAATGAATGGCGAGCGAGGCAGTTGGCACACTGGTGCCTCCCTGTCCGTACCTTGGGGGGCGTTAGGGAGGAGGAGGGAGGGGGAGGAGACGGGCTGGGCCAGTGGTGGCGGCGGGGTCGTTGTGGGGAGGTGAGGCCGTTGTGGGGAGGCGGGCATGCAGGGGTGGGCAGGTTCCTCTGTGATGGTCCCGGCATGATTGCCCGGGGGCAGTAGGGGAAAGAGGGCGGCGGAGGGCACGGCGACCAGCACCATCACTGCCAGGCGTAGAGCGCGAGCCATGCACTTCTCCCCCCCGCGTGGGTGGCGGTGTGGGAAGCGCAGGCTGGAAATGCTGCGGGGTGTGTGGGTGGCCCTGGGCACGGCTGCCAGGCGACAGGCCCCCACCACCACGCACAAATCTGCCGGGCACGCGGCCAAGGAAACCAAGGGCGCCAGTCCAGCAGCTAAGCCCTGTAGATTAAGACGACCGCCAATATTGCCCTCCCGCTATTTCCCACCCTGGCTCCATCATATTACCTGCTTTTGTGGGTTTTTTTTCTTTTCTTCGCACACCGTCCGTCCTCTGCTGGGTAGGCACAGGCCCACACTATTGGAGGCATACAGCGCATACAGCTCCCCTCCCCACGCCTCGAACCCTGCTGCCCCCTCCGCTCTCACCAAGTATCCCTTGTGAGCCAACGTTTGGCCGTCCTTACTTAACCCCGTGCCCACGTCGGACCCCTCCGTCACCAGCCGGTTCCTATCCTGCGCACAGCCCGGCCACCCCCACAGCTCCGGCCAACCTGCGCTTATCCCTGGCTGCTGAGTCCATCCGTCGATTCCCCCCTCCTCCCCATTCCATCACCGCCGCCGCACAGCCCGCTGCTCTACTTGTATTCCACCGCCCACCCGCTTCCTCTCTTCGTCCGCTTTGCCCACCGCCGTCAGCACCCCGAGCGCTAAGCCCGCCGTTTGTTTTTACCGGTCGCTCCGTCCAGCTACTTCACTGCCGGTCCAGGGCAACGCCACCCGCACAACTCGCCCGTGAACCACCGAACCACGATCGCTTGCCTCCACCTCTTACTCAACTGCTAGCCATCCCCGATTTCGCCCGTCTCCATTTCTTGCTTCGTTGGCTCTCAGCCGCGGCACCTCAGTGCCGACGTAACGCTCTTTGTAGCCCCCCCAGTCGCCCATCGAACACGCCACGCGGGCGCCGTCGTCCACACGCGTTTGGCCTTGAATTCCCCTTCTCAGGTTCGTCTATCTATCGGTATCATCCGTCCCCACCCGTCCGATTGTCATGGACCCACCGGCTACCCCGCCGCAGTCCTCGTCGTCCTCACCCCCGCAGCGGTCGGCCGGCCCCGGCAGTGTACCAACCCATCGCAGCCCATGCCCGCCGTTCCCCAGTCCCGTGGCCAACGCCTCTACCTCGTCCTCCCCGGGAATTCTGCGACGCCAATCACTACAACCCGTCGCCCTCGGCCCCCCGTTAGCCTCGCCCACGGCCTTCCGGGCCCCCCTCTCGCCGCTGGGCTGGCCCGGTAAACCCTTGCTGCGCCAAATGTCCGCCGACGCCGCTACTCCCATCCCGTCTCCCGTTCGCTCTGATACTCCGCAATCCCTCCTGCGCCGCGACAACCGTCCGCGTCCCACGGCGGCGGTGTCGGGTAAGTCCCCCGCGGAGAACATACGGCTCTCCCCATTCCAGGTTGTCTACCCGCATTCGCGGCCGCCCCCGCCCACCGAGCGCAGCTACAGTCTGGACGAGGATCGACCTACCGCCCGCAACGGCGCCCCCTTTCACGGTCCCCGCGAACATCTCCGGCCAGTACGCAGCTTCCTCAAGACCCTCAAATCATCCTTGCAAATCAACCCCGCCCACCGCCGCCCGGGCTCTTCCCGGTCCTCCTCCTCCAACACACCGCAGAGCCCTTTGGTTCCCTTCCCACCTAAACACGGCTTCGCCCCGCCTTCCCCCTCGACCGCCCACACCAACCTGACCCGCCGGGCCCACTCGCGGACGGCTTCATCCGCCAAGTCCTCAGTCCACTCGCTCCCGCAGGCAATTTCGGACCGCTCATCCGTGGACACCGGCCGCCACCCGCCGCTTTCAGCCTTGCCTCGTACCCATCCGCCGCGCCCTCCTTCCCCGGTCGACCCCCGCCGGCGTAGCCAGGGTGAGGCCGCTGCCCGAGAGCGCAGCCACACCATGTCGCCCGACCCAAACAATTCCTACTTCCCCCCGTGGGCGACCACGCGCCTGAGTCGACCCACGTCCGCCCATCCGGAACCCAGCGGTGAAGCCCGGGGCACGGTGGCCTTCCACTCCGCCCCCGCTACTGGCAAACCTGCCTCGGCCCTTCGGCCCCTATCGGTGATCCAGCCGAAGGAGCAGCTCAAGCAACAACGTAAACGCATGTCGCTGCAGCCCGCCCTGGCCGCTGCCGCCGCCGCTGCCGGCAGTGGTGACGCCCTGCCTCGCGATCTGGCTTCCAGTCTCGATACGGCCTCACTCACCACCGGCTCTTGGGCCCCGCCCGGTGATCACGCCCGCAACCGCGCCCAACGCAACCTGGAAATCAGCACCGAGCTAGTCGATCCGCACCTGGTTCTCTGTCGCATCTGCGAGACCCATGTGCCCCGCCAGGACTTAGAAATGCACTCCGAGCACTGCGCCATAACCCAGGAGTACCAATTCCACTTGCACGCCTGCAATCGCAAGTTACGCCGTTTCCTGGCCGCCGCGGAAGCCCGCCACGCCGACTTGGTCCACGCCCGCCGCCCGGATCCCCCGGCCCAACACGCCATCGCCCTCGTGGCCCACGTGGCCGAACGCCTACTCCGGATCGACGGCAGTCCTTTGCACTATGCGGTGCGCAAGTTTCGCAAGTACGACGCCGAGCTGGGCGCCCTGGTCGCGCCCAGCGCAGGTACCCCAGACCCCGAAACTCTCTTCCTGGCCCACCGCGTGCTGGGCCTCCTGCGGGAAAAGCAGGCCTCGCTGGACGCCTACGACCAGCGTCTGCGTACCTGGTCGTCACCCTCGTCGAGTGGTGTACACAGCCCGGCCAGTCCGTCACACTTGACCCTCCCACCCGGCCGTAAACACCCGCTGGCGCCTTCCACCCCGGCTGCCCCACCGCCGTCTGCCGCCTGCCCATCATCGACCCAGCCCAGTAGCTCTCAGACCAACTCGAACACCAACTCTACTCGCGCCACCCATCCGCCCAGCTCCGCCTCACTGTCCAGCGGTGGTCCTGGGGCCTGGCTCAAACGCCGCAAGACCGGCAACGGTACTGACTCAACCCATTTTTCTGAATCCAGCCTAGCCGCCACCGGTGACTCTCCCCCGCTCCACAGTCCCGACACCGCGCCCGGGCCCCGCTCCTCACGCGCCCACCAGTCGTCCTTCTCAGCCGGCAGTGCCGGGTCCAGTAAGGTCATGTCTCTCTTTGCGGCCATGTTCAGGAGTGGGTTCCGCAAGACATCCAATCCGGGTTCCACCATGGCCCCGCCGCCACCAACCGCCCTGCACTCAGCGGTTTCCACGGTCAACTCGCCCGCCGTTCCGACGCTTCCTACCAGCCCCACCCTGCAGCACTACAATCTGGGTGGCACTTCTGCCCTACCCCCACCACCAGCCCTGCCCCCTCCACCCCCGACGGCCGGGCCGCTGCACCTACCCAGCATCCGCGACTTTGAACTACTCAAGCAGATATCGCGGGGTGCCTTCGGCAAGGTCTACCTTTGCCGCAAGAAGACCACCGGCGACCTGTTCGCTATCAAGATGCTCAAGAAGGCCGACATGATCCGCAAAAATATGGTGGCCCAGGCTCTCACCGAGCGTAAGGTCCTTTCGTTGATGCGAACCCCTTACGTTGTGAAGCTCTATTACGCCTTCCACTCCACCGAGTACCTGTACCTGGTGATGGAATATTTAATCGGCGGGGATTTGGGGTCCTTGGTGCAGGGCATGGGCGGCTTCGCCCCAGCCATGGCCCGCTTTTATGCTGCCGAGACCGCTCTGGCCCTACATTATCTCCACACCAATGGCATCATCCACCGTGACCTGAAACCCGACAACATTCTGATCGACGGCCGGGGTCACGTCAAGCTCACCGATTTTGGGCTGTCTCAGATCCGGGTGAAGGGTGCCGACCCGCGGCTGCTGGCCGCCCCTACTGCCGGTCGTGCCTACGAAGCTGGGAACGGGGCCTCCTCCGTGCCCAGCTGGCTGGCCCTGGCCAATGCAACCTCGCCGGCGTCCGAGACACCGCCGCGTCACCCACCGACCCACTCCACCCCGACGGACCGTACCATGTCGGACCGTGACCCGCGGTTCTTGGGTACCCCGGATTACTTGGCCCCTGAACTGCTACTGGGCACTGGGGACGACCACTCCGTGGACTGGTGGGCCTTCGGCGTGTGCGTATTTGAGTTCCTGACCGGGTACCCGCCCTTCACCGACGACTCCCCGGCGGCCATCTTCCGCAACATTCTTAACCACGACCTGGATTGGCCGCCTACGTTGGACCCGTCCGACCCCGCACCGTCGGCCCACTCGGGTTTGTCAACGTCCCCGCCGGCCCCCATCCCCGTCGCTAGTCCCGACGCCGGTCGAGCCCTTTCTACCGGCGGCCCGATGCCCGGCTCTTCTAAGCTCAAGGAGGAGATTAAGCCGCCCAGCAGCGGTGCGGACGATGATGATGACAGCCAACGCGGGCCCGGTTTCGCTATTGGCTCGCCCCACGATCTGGGCAACAGCGAGGGAGACGACGATGATGACGATGACGACGAAGCGTACCCTACCCCTGTCCTTAGTGACGACGCGGTCCATCTGGTCAACCACCTGTTGGAACCCGAACCTTCGCGACGCTACGCCTTCCAGGACATTCAGGTCCATAGCTTCTTCCAGGGTGTAGACTGGGACCACATCCACGAGTCGGAAGCCCCATTCGTGCCCCAGCCGGAAGACAACCTGGATACCAGCTATTTTGAGCTGCGCAACGCCCGGCCCGACATCCAACGCCTCTCGCAAGTGAGCGCCCAAAATGTGCAGGGTGCCAGCTTCCTGGACTCCGGGGATGGGGCACATAGCGCCGGTCTGTTCCCGCTGTCCGCGTCGTATACCGACCTTAGCATACTGGGCGCCGTCCGCCCGCGGTCTCGCAAGTCATCCCTGACCGCCCGACGGCCCTCGAGCGACCCGGACACCCCGGCCTCTCCGGTCGCCGCCTCACGCCCCCTTGCGGCCGCCGTCGAGGTGACCGATGCCTACGGCCGCTCTCGCACCTCCAGTCCCGCGGTGGGGCCCGTGGGTGGTCGCCACTCTCCACACGATAGTCGTGGATCGAGCCGTAGTGTCACCCCTGCTCGCTCCACAGCGTCCTTCCAGGTTCGCCACTCGCGCTCGGGGGCCAGCCTGCGCACACCCCCCGGGTCTCCGCCCACACCTGGCGCTCTAAACGCCGGCTCCCACTCGCTGTCCCTGACTGCTGCCTTGGCTGCTGCGGGCCCAGCCGCCAGGCCTAATTCAATTCCAGCCTCCCCACTCCCGGATCTTCCTCCACTCGATGACGGATCCACAGGACGGCGGTCCGGATGGCTGCAGTCCACCCCACCTGCCTCACGTCGGCCCTCGGTGCGTCGACCCTTGCTACCCTCCCTGGTGGATCCCAACACCGCCGCTACCGCCGCCGTCCCTCCACCGGACGTGTCGTCGTCGTCCTCGGACGAATTGGGCCCGCCTGTCTTGTTAGGTGCAGACCCCGAGGGTGACGACATGGACTATCGCTCGGGTGGCGGGGACGGCTCACCGACTGACCCCAACGATCCCGCCGCTCTGCAGCCCCCCGCGCTCGGTATGGGCAAGCGTGCCTTCTCGTCAGCCCTGCGTATCTCCCCGCCCCCACCGCCTAATGACGCACAGTTTGACGCCTTTAACTACAAGAATGTGACCCTCTTGAACGACGTCAATAAGGGCATCACGTCGGGCCCCAGCACGCCAAGCTCACCCCTAGTCGGCCCGGCTACCGCGTCCAGCCCGCTGCCGTACGCTAGCCTGCCGGCTCAGCTCGGCCGCACTCCGCTCTCCCCGGACCCCCTCGTCCCGCTACGCACTCAGAGCCTGGCCGCGGTCGAGCCGTTGCCGCCCCCGCTACCTCGTCCGGTCCACCAGCACCCCACCTCGGCGCCCACGTCGGCGGCCCAGCCCCTCTTTAGCATCCCCACCGCAGCCCCCGTGCGCAAACCCCGGCGCATGTCTGGCCTGCTGCCATCATCACTCCTCAAGTTAGTGACCCCCCACGAGGACGTCCCACCTGTCGTCGCCGCTCCGGCCTCCCCGGTACCGGCAAACCCAGCCCCGACCTTTCGACGGACTTTGAGCTCGGCCCTGCCCAACCCGTTGCCCCCGCAACCGCCCCATCTGGGACCCCCACGTGCGTTCCCTGCGCCGTCACGCCACCAGCCGACCGACCGATCACAGTCGTACGACCTGGGCACCTTCGTCCGGCAAACATCGACTAGCTCGCCTCACGCCTTTCCCCACCTGTCGGATAGCCGAACCGACACACCTAGTAGCTCCGATCACTCAGTGTCAAGCCAGACGGTCGACCAGACTATGGCCCCCAGTGGCGGCCCGCCCCCGTCTAAACGACGCGTGCACCGTTCCAAGTCCCTGCTTCACTATATCCTTCGTAACTAACGCCGTCCTCCTCTGCCCTCTCTGCGCCCATTGGTTTATGCGGTCCTTGGACCCTTCGATTCTCACCCAGGGCCCACGATGGCGCGGATGAGGAGACGTCGTTCTGGGGTTTTGATGATTGTACGATAATTTACCACTCTGCTTTTCTACTTCCTTTGCCTCGATAACACCTACGGTATCACTCCTTCTTCTCCCCCCCCCTCTCTCTCCCAGGCGCTTTTATCACCCGTCGCGATCTACACACTTCCATCTTGTTTTTGCGAATTCGATTTGACCCACCTCTTATTTTCCCACTTACCACTAACTCTGACATCCATCTCCCTCCATCAAGCCTTTTGGGCTATATAAACTGTGGTATTGTAATCAGAGGGAAGGCCTTGGGTGGCTTGGCGATAACAGAAAACACTTCGGGATTTCTAACCAACGGCGGAAGGGCTGACCAAGCACGCCCATCCACCAACGCCGCCAACATAGCCTTACCCCAAGGCTGAGGACCAACATCACGTTATTGCGTTCAACCTATATTAAAGGGTTAAGTGGCGGGCCTCCTGTGGTTCGTTGTCTTCGCAACTAATAAACGTCCCTTTTCTCTGTATTGCCTAACTTCGATTCTGCCCTGGATTTTTGACCCACTCGCCACCTTCGGTCACACTAGATTATAACTATTACTACTATTTGCTAACGAATTTGCGCCATGCGATGATGAGTATCACGCCACCCGTGTGTAGTATTTGTGGCGTTTGTCCCGTGAATTTGCGTTTCGATGGAGGTCAATTTTGCGTTTAAAGAGCCTAGCCATTTCCGTGTGTGTTTGCATTGATGGAGCTATGACAAAGTGAGAATATTAGCAGAATGGCAGAAGGTCGAGCCTATTAGTACGCTGTTTTACAGCAGGCAGCAGTAATTCCGTCCATTTCTTAGATGAGGCTTCTCTGCCCAGCCGACTCGCCTCTAGGGTGCCTCCCCTCCATTGCATCGCATGGAGAGTGGCCCGAGTGGCTTTACTTTTGTCACATCTTAGCGCTGCGATAACAGGGCCGGAAAGTTCAGTATGGACCTGGTGGGAAACTGCCTTTGTGCTTGGCACTTCACTCGCGGCTTTTAGTCAGCAGTAGTAGTGGCCTTGCGCTTTGCAGTCTTGGAAGGTGCTAGACCACCACAACCACCATCCCGGACATTTTATACACTGAAACTGCTCCAGAATCTCACCGTTGGCCCGGAGGCTCAAGAGGATGGTAGTGTAGTAAATACACGGGGGTTGGGGATACGATATAAAAGTAGAGGGTGATATAGCAGTCTCTCATTTAATGAGGTGGTCGGTAAACAGATACTATATATCCCTTCCGGCCTTGACTTCCAACCGTTGTTGTGAAGTGACAACAGCGATGAATACATCATAGGAAAGCAGCAGGGAAAAATACAGCATGAAGGAGATGAGAGGATAGTGAAGCATGCTATCCTAAGCAAGATGCATCGTAGGATAATGCATCAAACGGTGCAGGCGAATTCGATGGACTCAGCTTATCGTTATCGTTCCGAATCCAGGGGAGAGGTCGCTGTTAAGGTTGCGATCATAGGTTGGCGATTATTCCGACCACGATCATTATCAATGGTGGTGAATGATATCCCCCATCAGTTATCAGCCCAGTCATCAATGGCATTGACCTCGGCTGGTATGGCAAGTAGCGTCTACCTGGCACTGTCAGTGCAGCTCGAGGACTTGGCGTCAGCAACAACAGGCGCAAGGCAGGACCCAACCGTTCTGGCGCAAAATGCGACGATGCATACCGGCTGGCCACAGCCCGTGCAAACAACGCGTCACCCCAAGCACACCGTTAGCGAGTGGGTAGCACATAATTCCCATCTCAGCAGGCACAACAATAAATCTGCTGGTATGCGAACACCTCTGCAAACTACAATAGGTACCGGACAGAACCGGCCGGTTCTAGGTAGGAGGGTGTAAAGCGCACGTGGCGCCCCAGATGCTTGCTAAATCAGAAAATGGAGGATTGTTAAATAACCGTTCCCACTCTCCCTACCAAGGATACCGTTCGAAGAGCACATATGAAACGGCTGCCTTCATACATAAAGTAGTGACGGACGATCGACCAAGTTTCGCTGTCCATCCTTGTCAGTGGTAGGCTAGTGACGAAGAAGGCTCATTTGGGGAGGTGAAATGCCGAATACATGGGGGGACGGTTCCCATTGATCCCCCCTCCTCCCCCTCTTTCCAAAACCTTCTTATTATGGCTTCCTGGCCGTCACAGGTTGTGCTATCAAGCTGGTGAAAACATGAATTGCTAAAAATACGCTGCAATAGCGACAGCGGCTCGCCATCAGAACTTAATTGGGTCTGTCGTCGCCTTACCATCGCCCATTGTTCCCCTTTTTCCCACTGCTGCACATCCAATGTGCTTAGAGTCGGGTAAGATTAGGTACTTCTTTATTTGCGGTACATGAAAAAAGGGCCATAGCCGGACACGCCTGGCAAAGAATTCCCTGTTTACTTATTGCTGGCTTTCGAAGCCTTGAGCATTAGAGCCAGGTGTTTACGTCCTGAATAAGCAAGGTTGCCACCGGTCATTCCGTTGTTTCCATCAGTGTTAATATCTGACGTGTCCCCGTCGAAATGGGACTGTACAATGAGCGGCGGACTAGCGATTAAAACATCGATCTTATGCTGGTCTTTGAGGGAGTTGATGGTAAGGTCGATGGGGCCGTTCAACTTGGCCAGTTCCTTTAGCAGCTTCCCCGCGCCGGCCTTGCTGACGGCGTAGCCGTGGGTACATACCGGATACTTGGCGAGGTAGAGGTGGGCGTCAGCGTCGAGTAGCTTATCGGCTTTCCCTTCAAATCCGCTGCAGTGGCCGAGGTAGAGCATGTCCCAGGCGTGGCTGCGGGCGGCGTCCAGGAGCCGGGCGGCTTCGTCGTGAATGAGGTAGCTGATATCGACGTCGTCCTCTAGAATCAAGGCGGAATGGATGCTCGGGTTATCGACCACCATCTGGTAGATATGCATATGGCTCTGCCAGCAGGCTATCTGGGCGGGGCGGAGCGAGCCGCCGGCGCCGGGCACGGGGTGGGCCAGGACGTAGTCCTTGTCGGTGGCGGGGACGACGGTCAAGTTCAGGTGTAGAAAATCCGCCAAGTCCTGCATGGATTGGCGCCGATCGGTGCGCTGGGCCAGATTGAGCATGAAGATCTGGTCGAATCCCAGGTTACTGGGCGGGAGTGATGGCGCCGGGCTAACTTTGCTGGGCAACGGGGCAGGTGATGTGGCGTTGGCGGCGGGCCGCAGAGGGCCGGCAGCAGTGGTGGCCACAGGGGCTGACCGGCCGGTCAGAAATGTAGCGGCCACAATGCAGAGACAACCGAAGGCCAATAAGGCCAGTAGGGCGCCAAGATAACGGGCACGGCGGCTCTTGGTGGGTGGCATACTTGGGGTCACAAAATCGTCACCATGGGGGGCTGTTGACCCGACCAGCGAATAAGAGTCGGAACGCATAGTGGCTACTGGAGGGGCTTAGAAAATTAAGGTCAGAACGTTGGAGTTGTACAGGGAACGGTGCTACGCGGGAGATACAGGGGGGGACTAAGGAGGGGGTATGCGTGATGCCTTGAAATACCCGAGAAGACTAAGATTGGAGGAGTCAGTATACCTTGTGGAACACACCACAGACCTTAGCGGGAAAAAATTAAGCAAGCGCAGAGGGACGTAGAAGAGATGCGGGGCAAAGTGATAGATGGGGAACAATAGGGACGGAGGTGGTTGGCTCGGCGTTAAATAGTTCTGATGAAAGCCGTACTCGGCCAATCTTGCCAGAAGAAGGAACGCCTTTGCAGGCAAGGAAGGGGGAAGCGGCTGGGGGTGAACAATGCACAGTAGCCGGTCACCTGCTAAAGCCAATGGCGATTAAGAAGGAGTAGCGAATGGATGGTGGAAAAATGCACGCCGGATTAATGGCTGCCCCGTAGATAACGTTACTCCCTCTTGCACCTGCATTCACTGGCCGCTACAGAGGGAAAGCCCAGCGGCCTAGGTTACAGCCGCCAATCACCACGAGCGGGGGGTGGCCGCTGCCTAACGCTGTTAGGTGGGAAACCGCAGGGGTCCCAAGCAAGAGCCCTAACAGGCCATCCATACGGGAGTGGCGGTTGCAGCGCCAGCCACGTCCGCCAGAAAAGCAGAGAAAATGGGCGGAGACAAGCGCGTCTCCCTCTGCTTACATACACCACAACATGAGTCCATACAAGTAGCGAAGCCATCGTGCAGGACGATTCCCATCACACGCTCTGATGGAAGGCTCATGTATACAAGCCTCCGTCAGTCAATCAAGCAGCTCCATCACAGTCGTCCGTCCGCAGGCAAGCTAGCAAAGCAGTGGCCACCAACTTCCATTACGCCAATCCTTTTCAACGACCGGCCATGGTCACCCCCGCACCTCCGCAGCGGACAACGGCCAGATTAGGGAAGTGCTGGCCCGCCCGCCGTCTATCTTAAAATAACAAGGGCCGTACTTCGTGCCAGGCGGCTGTACCGCACCGTTAATGGGAACGCGGCCAACACGCGGGATCGGCAATATCGATAACATCATCATGGGGCCGACGGAGAGGGGAAGGTGGCGGACATGATGCAACAGTCATACCGCTTCTCCCAGCTAAAGTTTCCCGCCTCGCCGAACATGTTACGCCAGGCAGATCCCCTGGGGTGCTTCTTTAACCCCGTGAGACTCAGCATTTCCAACCCAGGTATCAAGCTGTACCCATAAAGGCTTTGCCTCAGCCTTAGCAGTGCACTTGTGGCGTGCTCTCCTCGTGTCTCGAGTCAGGCGAAAGTCATCCAATAGTCTAATCCCAAGACGCTTATCGGACTGGATGAGAAAATTTCGCGAGGGAGGGCGCTGGCTTTTTGATCGAGGAAGTAGATTCTATCCTCGCAAGTGTTTGTCTGCAAAAGACCCTTTCTAGACAGCCGCCGTACCTTGTTAGTTGTATCCGTATTATTTGACCCAGCGGCCTCACTCTACCCTTCCGCCCACATGACGCCACCGGCCACGCCCCACTTGTGAGATACCATCCCTTACAGCATCCAGCGAGGGGTCGATATCGACTTAGCGTTTAGTGCCCTGCCAGTTTAAGTGGGAGTATATGTCCATTACGTAGATGTGAAGGCAGGGGAGAGGGCGACCAAGTGAATGGCTTACCTGGCCTACAAAGTAACTGAATCCCTATCCACCGTCGGCCAATTGACCATTGGTGGGATTGATACCAGGCTGCGCACAATATGCCGGTCATCACTTCAGGTGCATCTCACTCGGCGGTTTGACAGGGGGCCACTCGGGCCGACAGAATCCGAAAATTCAACCAGCTGAATCGACAGGAGGCCAAATATTAATGGTGCATCCGTTCTAATCAATTTTACAATTAAAGCCGCCTGGTAATGTTTAAAATAGTTAGCTCCGGTACATGACATTATTATTCATAGTAGTTACGAAATTATTGTTTTAGTCAAGCGAAACCCTAGCAGGTCAAGGTTATAAATATAACAAAGTGGTAGGGCTTAGAATAATAGAAGCGTGAAATGGTATTGTGATTAATATGAAATTATATTTTAATAGACTGGTGGATCACGAATGCACTGTGGTTGATCTGAGTTTGTTCAGGAGGAGTGGTGGAAGGTACCAGTGGAGGTCCCTTCAACACAAATTGTTAAGCATATCATTCTACACAGGCTGGTGCTCTTCACAAAACAGGCCAGCACACATTATAGAGACATTGGGGGTTATGCAGTCAGAGGTGGGGATTCTGAAAAGCCAATCAAAAGTTAATATAGACAACTATCCACAGAGGCGCGCCAATAAAACCGGGAAAGATAAAAATAGCTGCATATATTATTGGTTAACATTAATGGATCATGAATAAAGTTTACTAGTTAACAATATAAAGCATGCAGAAAATGATTAGAAAAAGCTGCTAGTTATTGTCTTGGGTATAAGGATCTAGATTAAATAGTCCGTGGTGCATAAATGATGTGCATGTGGTGATTGGGAGCCACCGCATTAGATTATCCCAAGGTAAAGTCCAAGTCTGCTATTTCAGAACCATAAATTCTGATAGTAGAATAGTCCTTTTGGTATGGTATTAGCCTTTGACCTAGTATCAGCACAGTGCACAGCTTTTGGATGCTGCCTGTGAGCAGCCCCTCCTTTTGAAACTCCTTCTTGAGGTCTCCTCACTGGGTTCCATCATTGCTGTTTTCTAATTATAATCATGACTTCCTGTAAACCTTCAAGAATGACAGCCAGGGTCAGCATTACAAAACATTGTGATGTTAGGCCTTGGAATGAGGTGCAGATTGCTAGACGACCTAGGACTCAGCAATGACTGGGTGGTACAGGACAATGGTCTACACCCAGCAGCACAAAAATTAGAGAAATCAGGGATATGTACTTTTTTATTATATTCCTTTATTGATTCAGATATAGTTGGGATGCCATTGTGGTCCCATACTATTTACATTTACACAAGACAGAAACACAACTAACTCCTAAGCCCTTACTTACTAGCATGAGCTTGCTATCTATATTCTAGTGCAGGGGAGAATCTGCATCCCCCTGCATAATGCGGGCAATCTTAAACCTTAATCCTGGCCTTTACCCCAGAGTAGTTCTATTCATTGTTGACATTCCGGGGTATCAGTGCATCCACTAGATCCCTTCAAGAGGCACAGCCAGTGTCTGTACCACATAACTGTTGTGCATGGGGGTCTAAAATCTCCCTTTCCATTTGATACAATTAGTTTTGGTGAATTGATTTTACTTTCGTTTATCAGGTTTGAACAGCCCTTTGACTCTAATGCCAAGTGATAGATACCAGACCTATCACTTTGTCAAAGGAGCCTTTACTAGCTCTTTCATTCTTGTCCGCCAATTAAGCTTCTATTTTTCGAATATAAAAGGCATGAACCTTGCATTAAAATAAACAATAGCACGAATATCACCTTCCTAATTTTTGACCAAATTCGACACATTGTTTAATAATCTTCAATTGTTACAACGTACTTGACAGGGTGAAGTGCCATTTTTCACAAATGTAATAGGGTTTGTAGGTTAATAAAAGTAGTATGTATTAATACGTTGGTTACAAGGTTGAGGGGGATTCGTGTTGAGAGCAGGGAACTTCCGGAATATATTGGAGGCTGACCTGGCCAGATGGCCAGGTCAGCAGGACATGTAGAAACCGTTGGGGATTATACAAAAGAGTCAACGTCATAGTTAGTAAATATTTGT
>JANBPT010000938.1:0-18522 GCA_027575765.1 Tieghemiomyces parasiticus
AGGTAGTCACAAGGCAAGTTATGGATATGGTTAAATGAACAGTTAAGAATATAGGCGAAACGGTTGCAATGTTACAGTTGGTGTAGAGGGGCATTGTCCTCCATGGTTGGGTACATATGAAACCATTTCGTTTCTCAGACTCTGATACAAATTGCTTTGCTAGTGCCCACGGCACTACACATGGCACTCAACAAAGAATTTTTGGACGCTTTAGATAAAGACGGTTTTGATAAATACCGCAATAAACAAGGTTGCTATAATGAATTTATCAGCATCTGCTGCTACCCAACGTTGAAACACTGTGCGTTGGCACTACAATATAGCTTCTCTTTCCTTATATTGTATTCCAACCCCATTGCTTTTCACTGCACTACAGTAACTATTTCCCTTTTTTATATTTAGACAGATAATACAAAAATAAGCCAGGATTGATAGCCAGAAAGAACCCTAGGTAGCAAGCATTGTGTGATGTAGAAAACCAAGCCACAAAGTTTGTGATAAAGGAAGGAGAGAGTTCTGAGGGTAAATTTAGTGTAAACTTGGGTACATAGTGCAATACATCCATGCCATAATGAAGTGTAATACTTACTGGTAAACAAAAAAGCCAGATGGTAATATTGTACATGTCAGTACCTATATAGCCTAATGGACCATTGGTATACCTCAGGAGGCATGAGTCTGTGGTGATTGGGAGCCATCACATTAGATTATCCCAAGGTAAAGTCCAAGTCTACTATTTCAGAACCAGAAATTCTGTGATAGTAGAATAGCCTTTTGGTTTTGGTATTAGACTTGGGCCTAATATCAGCACAGTGCCCGTTAGATGCCTTCAAGAGGCATAGTGGGTGTTGGCGCCACACAAAATTGTAAAGTTGACCAATATCTGACAGTTGGTCTCACTATCAAATGAACCTCTGGAATGGAGTGGAGAGTTCAGGGATATGCAGTCAGAGCAGCAGTATCTGAATCTGCAGCAAAAATTGTAAATGGTTAACTATTGACAGAGAAAACTTCTAAATAAAATCTATAATGTGTACCAGCAAGCAAGCTTAGGAGAATGTTGATACTAGAATTTACTAACGGGATAGTTCCAACAGATGGCACTATGGGACAGGGTGTACAGAAAAAAAGCTGCCGGGCCCTGTGTGGCATACTTGGGACCGGCTTATAAACTATAACTATAATCAAGGATTTACGCTAATTGGTGGAGGGCCTGGCAGGTCCCCCGTCTCTTCTGGGCTTCTCCCAGAGGTCACCCGGTTTCTTTTCTTTCTTTTATCTCACTTCTTGTGTAGGTGCAACCTCCTACAGTTCTAAAAATTGTTTAACCGTGCTTGGCTGCACACAAAATTGTGAAGAATAAATAAAAGGTTTATATAAAGAACTAGGTACCCCAAGGCAGGGTAGGGAAAAACACTCCCCAAGCTATTAGATGTAAAGCTTGGGCCTTATATATGACAAAATAACAATGTTCTTCTTAACCCTAGTATTGGTCGCCTCAGTTGTTTAGGCTGGTAGGAACATATTGGCAACTGGTGATGAAACTAATAAAATCGAAAAGTATGAAACATGTAAAATCGAAAAGTATGAAACTTGAACCATGGGAAATCCTGTTGCCTGTTGGTGGGGGGTTGGCTGGATCTGCGCTTCTACAATGTGAGGATTTCCCCATGTCTTTTGGAGGTGTGTTTGCTTTTCCTTGGTGGGGTTAGCAGCGCGTTGACAAGTCTGGCTAGTTGTGTCTGCCCACCAGGAATCTTCAGGAGTCCAGATACTATCTGGACTCCACAAAATTGTAAAGCAGACTGGTATCTGGAAGCCAGTCCCACTTTCAAAAGAACCTCCGGGTCAAAGTGGAGAATTCAGGAACGTACAGTCGGACCAGGGCTATCCAAATCTGTAATGCAAAGTTTGATAGGTTAACTATTGATGGAGAAAACCTCAATTAAAATCTAGGAAACGTTTACTAACAAGTAAGCCTAAGAGAATATTGGTACTAGACTTTACTAACGGAATAGTGCCAATGGATGGCACTATGGGACAGAAATTGGGAATAAGCTGCCAGGCCCTGTGTTGCATACTTGGGCCCGGCTTATATACTATGACTATAATAAATGATTTGCACTGATTGGTGGACGACCTGACTGGCCCCCCGTCTCTTCTGGGCCTCTCCCAGAGGTTGCCTGGTCTCTTTTCTTTTGTTATTTTCAATGGTTGTATAGGCGCGGCCTATTCCAGCTCCTCAAATGGATAAGCTGTGCTCGGCTTCACAGAAATGTTGTGGATCGTCGTCCACAACTCAATCACCTCCGATACCTAAGATTAGGCCAGCCTTTATCACGACCTGATAAAGGCTGGAAGAGGCTTCGTCATCAACGATTAAGGCGTCATCGCCGATTTTTCCTTTCCTATTTAATATCTCGCGCCTGCCCTAACTAAATAAACTTCAGACTCGTTTTCCGACCGTTTTCTATAGCGCCGTCTGCACTTGACTTACTTGATTTCTTTTGCGCCGACTGCGCCGTTCCCCCTGACTGACAGCCAGAGTTGGCCGACTGCCACTCTTATGTCCTTGATTTTGGCCGCCTATTCGCCCGATACCGCAACAGAAATATAGTCCGAAATGGTCCAGTGGTCAGGATCTCACGCTCTCACCGTGATGGCCGGGGTTCAATTCCCCGTTTCGGAGATTTTATTTTAGACAGCTTTCACATTATCTGTCATACATATTTTTATCCCTCTCTCTAATGGAAATGCGTTCTATTTAGTGTCTCTATTGTACCTGAGTCTACACATACAACTACTAGACTTCGACAATTGCGGCAGGTCTGACCGTAGTCTGAAAACTAGTACAAAATAAGAAAGGTGTTAATTGATCATTATTGTAGCTTAACTTGATGCCTTATATAAGGTAGCAGCCTGGAACTTGGCCTTGGTGGCAAGAATAATGGGACTAGCACATGACCCTTGAAAGGATTGGCCTAGGTGGATGCAACGAAGCATAGAAATTAAATAGAGCAATTAGCTATTGTTCTCACTTGGTGCATGAGAGATGGTCAAGGTGTGTGGCAAAAGCGTGGGTGGCTGCCGTCTTAGGCATAAGTGGTAAGGTTGTTCTAGGTGACCACCCTGGGCAGTGAATTTGAGGAGGTTAGTTTTGGGTCCTCCTCCAAGGAGGTGAGGATCCAGAATTCAGCCAAGCTCCCTTCCAAAGTTGGAGGTTAGCCACCCTTTTAATCACAAAGGCGCAGTCAGCTCATCATGGGAATCTGATGGGCCATCAGGAAGGCTGGCCATGACCATGAGCTAGGATGTTGCTTAGTGGGTCCCTTGGTTTCAGCCTGGTACCATTCACTAATCAGGTGGAGACTAACTTCCCCAAATCTGGATATGATATGTAATTGTTTCACTATTCAGAGAGCCAACAATAGGATTACATTGGGAATTTGAATCTGGAAAGTGCTGTTTAAAGACAGCTAGCTGACTTGGAGTGGGAAGGCGGCCTGGTAGGTGTGTTGATATTAGGCCCAAGCCTAATACCATAACCAAAAGGCTATTCTACTATCACAGAATTTATGGTTCTGAAATAGTACAATTGGACTTTACCTTAGGATAATCTAAAGTGGTAGTTCCCAATCACCACAGTAGGTACCCATTTACTTCCCACATTTTGACATTAATTTAAATAGGAAGGAAGTTATGCACACTCTAAAGACATCCTGCAGCAATGTATAATATTTTTCATCCCTTTTCTATTATATTGGCCATGACTATTCCTGCCATTGTATCTGGGTAGAGCTTTGTTAAGATCCCCACTACCCTTGCCAAAAATAACAAGACTCTGTGCTGGATCACGCCTTTTTATCCTCTAGGTGAGTATATATAGCAGTTTGTTGAATGGTGTTAAGGCAGAAGAAAAGGGGGGGCTCCCCTCCTAATGGACCCCTGGGCTACTCAGATTTGGGAAGCAGCAACTCAGCAGATGTTACTAATGGACAAGTGGTACAGAGAGATCAACCCTGTAACCATCCTGGACCTCCCCTTATCTCTTCCATATTCATTTTCATACACACATCTTCTTCCAAAATTGAAGTAGATCTTGTTTTATTATTTCATTATTCTTATCTCTATTAACATATCCCATGTTCTACAACAGTTTATCCTCACTCACTTGCGGCCACAATTGGGCAACAAGGAGTCCAAGATTCAGAACCTGCGCAAGACTCTGGTTAAAGTGTATCCCCAGTTTTGCTACTATTGTCTGTGCATCATATTCTGGTTGCCAGTCTGTGTTGATACTAGGCCCAAGTCTAATACCATAACCAAAAGGCTATTCTACTATCACAGAATTTGTGGTTCTGAAATAGTAGACTTGGACTTTACCCTGGGATGATCTAATGTGGTGGTTCCCAATCACCACACAGTCTATAAATCTGCAGACAAGAGCTGGTCAAGTGTACTGTCATTGGGATGGCTATACATATTGATGTGGCAAAAGGCTTACTAGCAAACTTTACTCATCCTGAATCATATGATTGTGCCCATTCTACTTAATTCCATGTAAGAGTCAGGTATCAATAAGTGGCACAATGGCCCAGTCTGATATTAAGGCTCTAAAATAACAAGTGTAGTGCCAAGCCCTACTGTAGCCACGCCTTGGCACATTATTTTATTATTGTTTTTTCCCTTATTCCCACCCCTTGAAAGCACTTTG
This sequence comes from Tieghemiomyces parasiticus, assembly GCA_027575765.1. NCBI lineage: Eukaryota > Fungi > Kickxellomycota > Dimargaritomycetes > Dimargaritales > Dimargaritaceae > Tieghemiomyces > Tieghemiomyces parasiticus. The sequence goes on from JANBPT010000938.1 coordinate 4,715, forward strand.
GATCAGGAGTATGATGGATGCGACCCCTAAACAACCCTCGGCCGTCCCCCTTTGCTCTGGGTGGCGGCTTCCCTTATTAGACATAAGCTTCATTTCCTTGTATGATCACCACCATATAACCAAATCCCTTCGATTTTGCCTCGTCACCTTGAACGACGGTGTCGTAGGGTGAACTACCCTAGAGGAAACGTAGTGGCTAATTAGCCCAAAGGCAGGAAGAAGACTAAGTAAAGTGCGGAACGAATTCGAAATAGATGATTGAACAATATGGGGTGGGTCTTAACTATCGTTTATTAGGGGTTGTGCTGACTGCCTTTTATAATGAAAGATGGCCCGCCTCTTTCATTAGGGCTGCCGTACAGGTCAGGCAGACCTTCAAACGACAGGGCGCATTTGGGGTTGGTACCAAGTCAAAGAGAGGTAAATACGCAACTAGGGGAAAAGGTAGCAAGGGGATATTCTAATAGGTGAGGAGGAGGAGGGGGCGTACTAGTGATAAAACGGCGGTGATAAAAGAGTCGCTAGTGTGGGGTCACAACTGATCGGATCAGTGGTTTGGTGTACCACAGACGGCTACATGTGCGTATGTGTATATATATCCATAAGGCGGTTCGAAGTTAGAGTGACACCGGGTACCTTAGCTGCGCACCAAGAGGATGGTTTAATCCACCTGATTCTATACCGGGCCTGGAAAAGCCTGAATTGGTACGGGCGGGCCACGTTTTGGATTACAATGGAGGGGCCATTTTAGTAGCATGACTTGGCGGATAGAGCGGGCTTTGAGACGAAGGTTTAAAGTAACATGGGGAACGAAGACCGACTGAGCAAGCTTGTAGGCAAGTTGACAGGAGATGGCAAACAGTTGAATGTATTGCACCCCAATCAGATAAAACACTTGGGTCAAATTGCCCGCGCAAGATCCATGAAAAATGCGCTGGTGGGAAACCGTTTGGGATAGTTAGGGGGGGGATTTCATGTAGTTTACTTTGATGGGCAGAATCAACACAGTATAGGCGTAGAGAGAGGGTCCAAGGTAAGTTCACTGCGGCCTTGTTGGTTCTCCATTGCAAACTATCTGGTAACCAAAGGGGAGCTGGAAGGTATACGTCATTGAAGCGGAAAACGAAGCTTGAAGGGGCAGTTTGTCATTAGGCGGCGGTAGTGGTCAGGAAGCATAGCCCCTCACCCCGGCCACCAAGGGACGGTATGAATTTCCCAACAGCAGGATCTAGCCCCCGATTTTTATTGGAGACCAGGTGAACCGTATTTGGGCGATTTGTCAAGTGATCTGTTGGATTAGTACTTCCAGTATTCCTCCCCACGGCTGTCCACCCCATAGAAAAATAGTATGCGATGCCTGTCTAACGGCGTCCTCTCGGACCAAGATATCCGTTACTTGGTATCACTATGCGGTAGGGCTACTGTAGGTAAACACTATCCAAACCTGGCTCATATTTGCCTAAGCTACGATGAGTAGCGGCACTTTAGTTAATGACATCCTTCCCAATCGGTGCGTACCATCAAGGAGGACCTCCCAGGCATGCGTGGGAGGAATACGATGAATGTCTGGCTTTGGATACATTCCCTCTGATTCAATCTGTATAGGCACGGGCGCCACCATCCGCCTCCCCCGTGCAGTGTTGACGAGTGTCGCGGTGCACACCACCACTGGCCACGTGGGGGGGACTTCAGAAAATAAAGGCCGAGTCAACTGGGAGGCCACTGGTGTAGCCCAGCCTGTATATTTTTCAAATATAGTCCCAGGGGAGCCATTTTTGCCACCAACGGAGGAATACGCCAGAACCCATGGCACTGCTCTCTGATGGCTTAGACGGCGTGACTGCCATTTGCCGGATGCCTCTTCGCTCGATCTCGTGTCCACACATAGCCAACACCCTCTTAATGCATCCTCATTGCCAGCACCCCTCCCCTCTCTTGTCACCCCACACCCTTGAGCTTGGCGCCCACCCCATTTCCAAGGAATGCAAGGTCGCTGATTGGCTGTCGCGAGACCATCGGCGAAACAGACCCTGGGCTGCAGCCTTGGCTTGGCATCCCCCCTCCTCCCTGCGTTCAGCTATCGAGTCTGCGGCTAGATCCTGCCTGTTCCCTGGACGTTGATGAATCCCCGGCGATTGAACGCCTCTGTCTGAGGCTACAGCAGCGTGCGATCTAGCCGGAGACCATAAAGTCTTCGATGGCTGGGTTTGTAAGTCAGGAGGTGAGGAGGGGGCTGCTGGTGTGTGCCCTGTGGTTAGTTTGCAAGGGTGAGGGCCGGACGAGGGTGCTGAAGCCACGGCGGCCTCAAGAGCAGCTATTTGGTGCATCGGATTGCACACTGACGTCCTAATCAGGATAATCTCGGTGTGACGAGCGCAGTGTCTGGTGTCCCATGTCCCTTCAGCATTGGACCTCTCTTGGTCGAAAACGATACCCGCTGACCCTCTCCCCCATTCCATCAGGCCTGCTCCATAATACCTGAGGGAGGCAGACCACGGGAGTCGGGCAAGCGTGTGAACTGGAAATGGGGAAGGGGTGGGGTGGAGGGTGCCTATGAGCCCCTTGTGGATGGGCAAATAGGCAACGTCAATTATTTCCTTTTTTGGCATGAGCAGGGCGGCGTCGTGAAGTCGAGCCGGCTAGAGAGGCGTGGAAGCACCTTGGGCGTGTCCTCCCATCACCATAGCCGACCTTCTCCCACTCCACCCGGTGCTACCCTACAAGAATAGAACCGACTGGGAGGCGATTATGGCGCATGCAAGCGAAAATAAGGGGGGGGTTCGGGTAGGAGGCCTGCCAGGTTTGGGTAATTACCCGGCCTGGTCCTCCCGCGCTCAAGGTGGCACCTGCACCCAATGCCTATAGCCTGCATGGCCCGCTGCGGTAGCGGAAGATAGCCTCTGGGCCACGGTGTCGATTGCTTTGAGGACCGCCCAGTTCCGACGCTGCCGTCTAGCCGACCGTTGAAACGGCTGCTCTCCGGGCTGTAAGTATACTACGCGCCCGCTAATCGTTTGCCGGGAGCTAAATTCAGCACCTGGCCGTATGTCCGCCGCGTTGAGAAAAATCCCCCAGCTACAGTCCAGAGACCAACCGATGGCCATAAGGAGGGGGGCGGGTAGCCGCGGGCTCCAAGCGTCCCAAGGGTTAGGGCCACCAAAAAGGGTAAAAATCAATCATCCCAGGCTACTAGGCCAGGTGGCCCGGAATCGAGAATTCAATGGCCAGCACTCCGATGCTCGGACCTTTAGCGGGGGAGACGGTGAACGGGAGGCTTACGTCTGCTACGCTCATCATTGCCCCCATGCGCAACAGCCAGTGGCTCGATCTCGCAGCGTCCTATGGGCTGCGCCCCCGTCCTTTTTCCTTTTTCTTTTCCCCCTTCCGCCCACCTCATTGTGACCGTGCGCGGATAAACGAGGGGCGCAGGGCCTTACCAAAGCTGGAAATATGCGGGGTGTCGTAGGCACGTACGTCAGCATCACCCTTCCTCCCATGTCCCAATCTCCCCTCTCACCGGCTCCTGCCGAAGTCTCCGCCAATGAAAGGCCGAGAGGAGGGAGCTGGGGTGGGGGATTTAGTGACAGGCACGTTCGGGTTGTTGAGGATTGCCTCTGTCTATCAGAGATAGAGTCGGCTGGCCACTGGACATATTGCCTGGGCAGCATGTCGGTAGAGATAGACTACCAAGACTTAAATCAACTGTGAGCTTCGGCCGTAGCTCTGGTAGTCAGTAGGCTCGGGGAGGGGCAGAGATTGAGTTGGCGCTGTTATTTACCGTCAATGGTTTGCTCGAGGCTCGCCCTGGTAATCTCCGGGGCTGGGCTGCAGTGCAGCGGTCGACTTAAAACCAGGTTCAGGACGGACTAGCGACAGGTTAGGCCCCCACGGATGTATCGAGTCTCAAGGCTATAATATGAAGGTAACGAAGAACCAGCTCGTGGCTTGCTGACCATAATAGAGCATATTTTACCGTCCGCCCTCCTCCCCCCCTATGGTGGGGATCATATTATAGGGCGCGTCTCCGATTTCTTATCCCTATTAGTCTGTCTGCATACCAGCGTTTTCCCCGCCTAATCCAGTGCATTAATGTCCCGCTATCACTATTCCTGGGCTTGGATTTCGATGCAGGCCTCAGCCATCGGCGCCCCCCACACTCCTCCAGACTACAACCCCTGTTGGCGTTGGCTGGGCCAGGGGAAGGGGAATGAGGTGTCACGATCGGCCAATCATCTCGGAACCTGTTAAAAATTCCTTTTTTCTTCTTTTTTTTTTTCGCTAAAACTCGGAACCCTTGGATATTTGACGTGAGCCCGACTTCACCTTTTTAGGTTCCCTGACCACTCATGGCGTAGAACGTGTCGGGGTGGTTGGAGTGGGTTAGTGGATGAGTCTCGGGTCCGAGAACGGACCCGCGTTGAGTTATTTTTTTTTGGCTTGGCTTGGCTAGGGAAATCCTAGACAAGCTATATGGGCGGTTAACTGGTAAGCGGTGGGGGGTAAACACTGTCCCACTCAATCTGAAGACACCACCGCGTAGGCTACTTTATCTATCCACACACGCCCCATGCGTTCGAAACCTTCTACAGGCCCAACATTAGACGCCCGATAATTAGTATTTTTTTTTGATTACTACTACTGTACAGCAGCAGACGGGCCCGTCGTTAATATTTAGGCCAGCGGGTGATGGGGTAAGATACAGGCTATATCGTCTACCAAGGGGCGTCGTGGAATCGGATAGTCAGTAAGACCAGGCAGCAGCATGAGGTATCCCTCACGAACCCTTCTCTCCTAAAACGACCAATTCGTTTTCCTATCTCCTTCCTCTCTCCCCCTTTGGTTGCCCTTTTTCGGAAGGCCGCCGACCGAGCTATTTACTGGGCTAATCGGACTGACAGTCGACACTGGAGGGTGTATCAGACACCTTCAGGTAATCCTCTACTCCTTAAAAACCCTCTAGCGTTCCTGACAACGTGACCCTGTTTCTGCACAGCATGTAGATCAGAATAGAGAAGCTCAGGAGAACAATATCAAGGGCAAGCTCAAGCTCGGATAGTATAGGTCAAAAGCAGAGGAACCTCGTCAACAAGAGGCTCCCTTTTTTTATTTTCCAGGCAGAGCGGAGCACGTCAGCCCACACGAAGCCCAAATAGTGTCGTGTCCAGAGCTAAAGGTGCGGTCAGGGGTAGCAGAGTCATGCTCATCAATGGTCAGTAAATTAATAATGTACAGTGCCGGCAAGTGAAGTGCCGTGGAGGAGTTTGGGTGATAATCAAAGTGGTGGAGGGGCGATGAGGAGCAGGAGGGAGGTTGCATGGGAATGAAGTGGGGAGAGAAGGGAGACCTATGTATCGTTGAAGAGAGAGGGGGGAAGATGTAGATGAGGCGAGGCAGAAAAACACTGCAGTTGTCAGGGAGAGAGGATAGGGAGGGGAGACCATGCAAAGGAAGAGGACGAAAAGAGTACTTGCCACCCCTACTAATTCGAGGCGGCAGCGGTAGCTACCGGAGCGCCGGGCGGTAAAGTAGCCAACTCGGGCAGGGCCACGGAGCTGATGGCACGACGGAGATCGTCAACACGGACGGGTTTGCTCACACAGTCATTGATCCCAATTTCGGAGTAGCGCCGGCGCTGGTGGGCCTGGTCGCTCGACGTGACCGCAATGATGGGTATCGTGCAATTGACCGGGAGAATTCCTACGGCCGAAGGTGTATCTGCGTCCGAGTCAGTGTCGTCAGCCGAGGAGACGGAGATTTGGGAGGTCAACGACGACTGGTGGTCCTTGTCGTGGCTCCTCTTGGCGATACACCCGGCACGGATCCGTTCTGCCGTCTCGACGCCGCTGAGACCGGGCATATCAATGTCGAGGAGAACTAGGTCGTAGGGCCGCCGAGAGAGGGCCTCCAGAGCCTCGAAGCCGGAGTCGACAAAGTCTACGTCTTCGAGCAGGTCGGCAAAGTACTTGCGTAGCATGCGCGACAGGATACGGTGGTGGATCTGGTTGTCGTCGGCGGTCAGGATACGCAGGGGCTGCTGCCGCGTGGTGCTCAGGTCGCGCAGCTGCTGCGCCAGCGTGATAGGTGAGGACGTGCCGTTCGCACTACCGCCGCCACCGTTGGTATTGGCAGCCATTGATGGGGAGTTGTGAGTTGAATGGAGCGCTCGCGGGCTGAGCGAGGCAGCAGCCAAGCTGGGCGCCGACAGGGTGGTTAAATGGACCGACTGATTGTCGTCGCGAAGCATCAAGCAGAGGTCGCTAGTGGTGACACGGAAGGAGGAGGCAGGGGAGGCTGTGGGGGGGGGGCGACGGCCTGTGGTGTAGGTCAGGGCGCTGTCCGAAAGGCTGCGAATATGGACCATGGAGAGGGGATGGGAGCAGGACGCAGTGTGTACCATGGCAGGTTGGGGGGTGATAGCAGTATGTCTACAAGAGGTTCGGTGTATGGTCCAAAAAAAAATGAATAAAAAAAATGCAATGTGGTCGGGAGGGGGTTCGTGCGCACCAGGCGTCAAAGCTACGTGGACAGTTCAAAGGGGCTCTGGGAGACTATCTGCCGGCCGTATTGGAAGGTAAAATAAATAAGGCGTGTGGCTAGTACAGTGGTTAAATAGGTTGCGGAAAGTGGCTGCAGAGGTGATCGAGGCTTGAGCAATTTGGGTTCAAGGGGGTGAACATCCTCCGGGGTCGAGCAGGACAGCCTGGGCTTATATATAAATCATGCGGCCAGACCAGAGAAAAAAAGGGGGGGCATCGCCGTGCGGGTTCACCAGCCAGTAAAATTACTACCGGTAACGAAGGACTGGGATGGGGGGAGTGGGCGGGTGGAGGGGCGTACCTATTAGACCGGGCGAATCGACAGCGGCGTGCAGAGGCAGGCCGCAAGGCCTTGCCTAGGGGCCTCGGTGGGACAAGAATCAAGTGGGAATTATCTCCCCACCAGCCCTCTCCCAATTGTCTTTTCCGTCCAGCTGGGAGACGGGTGTGCGCAGGATCGGCACATCAAGCCGGAGAGGGGAGAGGGTGGTAACAAAAAGGGGGCGTTATGGGACCATGATAATAGGGTGGGGGGTGTATGGGACATCGGGCCCTGGTAATGTATCGATGGTCTGGCCCGGTTGACGGAGTGGCCTTCCACCTTCCTGTCCTTCCGTCCCCCAATACTTCTCCGTGGGACTATTGTCTCCAGTCGGCTCGGCATCACACACCAGCATGGGAGCGGCAGTGTGCAGAACAAAGGGGCTTGTGCATGGGCAGCCGCAGACCGTCCCGCCTCCCCTCCCTTCTCGGCTCGTCCTGCCGGTCGACCGAAGGAGCAGGGCTCTGTGGCACTATGATTGGACACCAGGTCAGCGGTGCATCGAGACTACCGGGTCCAAGGGTTGGCTGGGCCAGTAGGCTCGGCGCTTTGGGGGTGTGTGTGTTTTTTGTTTTGCTTTTTAGTCAGCGCAGGGGCCGTCCACCGTTCCTTGGCAGGCAGAGGGTGGACGGCACACCAGTGAGTTCCCTTGGCGGCTCAGCCAGATGGGAGGGGGGTTCGTGCACTACAGCAATCCTTCGGCCGGACACTTCCTCGCCCCCACGCTCAGTACCCCCCCCCCTCATAGCCACATCTCCCCGCCTAGATCGCATCGATCACATAACTACTGCGGCGCCGGGTGGCCTGGACCCTTGCAAATCACCGTCGCCATTTTTGGCTGTTGTGCCAGATAAGCCATTGCAATCTGGCTAATCAATGTCCAGAAGCTTTGGAGGGTTTGCGGCAGGCGATTCTCATACGGTTCAGAATGTGTTGGTGCTACGGCTGGCTTTGGGCCTATACCCTCCCGCAGCCCCCAGGCTCACAAACTAATTCCCAGTTATAGATCGGCTACTTGGCACATAGCTCTGGGTGCGGTCTTGTGACCACTTTGTAGTTGACCCCTTGACCCAGCCACGGACTCTACAGTCAGACCTTGCAAGCTAAATCAGCGCTACAGACTCCCCCCTCCTTCACCTACCATCATATCCACACTCCGCTTCGTCGACACGGACTCTCCTGGCGGCCAATTTAAATATTTTTAAAAATGAAATCAAGAGTACCGCTCCCTCCACCATGAATATCCTCAAATGCATCCGGGGGCTCCCGCGTAGCGCATCAACTGCGGCCGTTCTCCTACCAACTAACCTTGAACCCATGGCGCACCGCTGGCGCGCCTTGTCCACGCAGTACGTCTACTTGCACAAGCTGGAACACGACAGATCTCCATCTTTCGCCCCCCCCTCGCCTTCCGGCCCAACGGCCGCCATAACATCGCTGTCTCACAGGCACGCGTTCTGAAGCCCTAACTACACAGCCCGACCGCCTTAGGCCTACGGGCCACACTCAGCGCCGCCCGCAACATAGCCGTGCCCGCAGCCCGTGTGGTAAATCAAGCTGCCGGTCAGATCGGCCGCTGGAATAAAGGTCACCCAGAATGCCAACTGTCATGGCACCTAGCCGCCTGATAACGGTCTGGCTCATCAGCACCATATTCGGCCCCCACCTACGGTGCGTCTGATGTCTGAGGCACCTCACCTCACTCCACTCCATCCTATGCTACCGCTCATCCCGCCTGCTCCCGATCGACGCCGCAGGAAACCCCTCCCTAGAAACGGTTGCCATTCTGGCCTTCCCAGCAACCTTCGACTCCATACCCTCTCGCCACCACCACGGCATTCTCACCTTCGCCATCCACCAAGTATGAACACGATGCCTTAACAGGCAATCCCCCCTTCCACACCTGAAGGGCCGCCACCGGTCCCCCCCCTACCGCCACACACCTCCACCCCCCCTCTTCCCACCTACCCCACCAGCACCCCAACCTGGGAGACCCCGCTACCCCCCTCCCACTACCGACCAAACCACACTTTCTCCATAAAGAGTTTTTAATCTCTAAGTAGGATGTAAGACGGCCTTGCTATACACACATGAGAGTCGTAGCTACTATGCGACATTAAATAAATGGACCCCCCCATGTTATCTTACTCTTTCACGACAAGAGCCCTTGGCCTAGATATCGCAAAATGATGGGGGGGGGGTGATCGCTGCAGGCCACCATTAACATGAACTAATAAAGGGCTCACCATACTACCAAGGTCAGTATATCGCCACCCTCGGGCGATCTTTGTCGAGTTGAACTATTCTTGTCGCAATCTCCTCTAACCGAGGTGAATAGAGAAACGTGACGAATTCTACCCAGCGACTCAGCCACGCTACCCTACCAACAAATCACTGCCAGCTGCCAGACCTATTCAACGACGGGGCAAATGGCGGTAACGAGTCGGTAGGGACGAGAAATTTAATCGTTTTGAGGAACACCGGGAGGAGGGAGCCATGGGGTGCCACCGGCAAAGGTAACAATTAGAGACAAATAAGGAGGGCAGAGGTCGCGGGATTCTAATGGGTAGTCGGTAAGGGGCTGGTGAATAGCTATCGGGGTGTACGGAGACAGGAAATGATTGAGGAGGAAGGGTACAGTGCCCTATGGCGGCTTCACTGTCCTACGTGGTTGTATACCTACCATTTGTGGACGCTCAGGGGTCAAGACCAGCGGGTGCCATGGCGGGTGGGGAACAGGCCGACATTCCTTCGTCCCCCTTTTCCCCTCTTATATACAGGGGCGTCGCCTGTTGGTACCGGGCACATGTTTCGGGTGCGGGGCAGGCGGGCAGCCTACCATCGGCCGGGAGAGGTTGCAAAAAGGACGCATCCCCGGTTCACGGCCATGTTGTCGATGTCGAGCGGTGCTTTAGCTTCTCCTGTGATCGACCAAACAAACGTGATCTGAAGGAGGTTAGTTTGGCAACGTGAGGAGGGGAGGGGCTACTGATCGAGACTGTGTAGACCCAAGCAGGCACCAGCTGGTCACTCGCCCCGTTAGGCCAACAGGCCATAAATCACAGCGGGATACGCTTCGTCAAACCCCCTTTTTGGAAAACCCCACTACGCGCGTAGCCCATATCCACAAGCCATACGGAGAGTCCCAGCCGTTGCTTGCAGGGTCATGGTGGGTGGCAACCCAGGTTGCGTAGCGTGTGGCAATCTGACCATTGAAGCCACGTGACACAGAGGCCCCTCCAACCCCGCCACAGGCCGAAGGCCTAGTTGGGCATGGGAGGCGCAAGGTACGTGCCATGGGCCACGGACGGTTACTGGGGAATCTCAAGATCACGACGGCATCCAGCACAATTTCGCTGCTTACAGGGCCCTCGCTACCTTGCCCATTCCAAGTGCCGCTGGGGGCTTGCACCTACCGAAATCTGGCATCGCCACCCTCTACTCCGCATCTATCCTTCCCCACTGCTCCACTTTATCTAAAACCGCGGACTCGTCCCGAAGATTCCTGTCATGATCGCTTTCAGCCGTCCCGTCCCCCAGGTCTTCCAGAGCGTTCTTCGGCACCACCGCCCGCTCGCCCCGGCGGTCGTGGGCCGCACCGTAGTCTACCAGCGGTCCCTATCCTCATTCCGTCGTCCGGGTGGGCTTCTAAACCACCTGCTAACTCACCGGGCCGGCCTCACATCGTTCGGTCAGCAATACCACCCCCGCCACCCACCCACGCGGTTCGCCGGTTTATTCACCGTGACAGGGGCCCCCGTGCGGCACGTCGCTTCAACGTCGGAGAAGGCGGCACTCAAGCGGCGGAACGAGCGGGTCTCGGAGGTCAAGGGCCTGGATGACCCGCAGCTCACTTTGATCTATACCGCGCCTGCGGCCGAAACGATGGACGTGCAGAAGCGGAACGGGTCGATTTTTTTCTTCGTCGCCTTGTTGGCCATCCCATATATCGTCTACGCATACTGGGAGCGCGCGTATCTGGTCATCCCCGGTAAGCCTCTCACCCTCTTCCCCGTCCGGCCTTTGGGCCGCAACCTAGTTGACTTTAAGTGATTCTTGTTAGAGGTCATGCCTGGCTTGCCCGTTGTACCTCTCGATTTACACGGTACCATATTATCATGAGTAGTATCATCTCTGATGGATAGGTAGGCTTCTAACGCCACGCCCCCTCCTCGCTTCCACCCCGCCCCCCTCGTTGCCCTCACAATCGGTATCTGCGCTCACCTCCTCCCTCACATTCTAGCCTTCTACGCGGCCATCATGCCCCTCTCCCGCCAGCACTGGCTGTGCAAGCGGCTGGTGACACGCATGTGGCTAGTGAACGACAAGAGTGGCCGTCTACCGCGCGGCGTCCGCGAGACATTTACGGCGCATACCGTCAACCAGCGCGCTCCACTTTTTCCCGAGCAGTTGGTTCGGATCGAAATCTATTCGTTCTGGGGCAAGAACCATCAGTACGTTGTCCCCATTGGTCAGCTGAAGCTCGACGGACTGAAGGGCCGTCGTGATCGTTGGGCGTTCCGCGACCCGGTGGATGTGAACGGGAAACGGTTGCCAAAGTTTTTACTTCTTGATTATGAAATTGACCAGAAATCATTCGCCCAGCTGCGAATTTTGAAACACCAGATTGCCAGCCACGATGAAATCATATCCGGATAAGAGAGGGGAGTGGGTGGACCCCTTCCCCCGAAGTAGACTTGGTGGTGACAGGTGTGATAGGGTAACCCGGCTGTTGGGCATGTCTCCTTAGGTCATTGATGATACCAAGTGGGCATCATTGTTTACTAATAAATCTGGCTGATTTCTCTCAGAGCAAGGTGCAGTGAAATACCCACCCCTTTGTCAAAGCCAACTAGAAATGGTCGAGGTGTATTAGGGACACAACTATTCTCACGGCGGAACGGAGTGACTTAACCTATAGTCCCCTATTAATGATGACGCCGGCCCCCAACCCTTAACTGGTATTGTCTCTATAAAAAAATATTCTAATGAGCACTGCCATTCTGTTGTCCCAGTCCTATCCTCACATTCCGCTCCATTGACCGTACTCGATCACCATCGCCACTGAAAAAACCACCGCCTTATTCCCGACCAAGGTTTATGGCCGACCAACAATCCGCCGGGCAACGAGAAGCGGAATCCCCGTCCCGGGCAACAGCTACCACTTTTCCCATCATCTCAATGGGCAAAGCGGATGCGACTGACACCCTGACTGAGGCCATTAGCGAGCTCAACGTCTCCACGGCTGATACGGCGACCAAAGCTGTACCAACGACGACAGACGACGGCCCCGCCGTCAAACCCTGGAAGGGTAAGCGAGCACTGGGTCGGCACCCGGAGCAAAGTATCCTGACCGTGATCCGCCTGGCCTGCCATGACCTAATTGATGACCCAGACTTCGCGGCGAAATTACGGTCCATCAAGGAACGATTCCTCGTCCGCGACTACGTTGGCGTGTTTAGCAACCCTCCGAACCTACCCATCTACGCCGCACAGTACATCCCGGGGCGCTCGTTATGCTACTTTGAACTCTTCCGTACCGAGAAGGCCCTCCGCCGTATCCTTAACGGCCGGCCCCGAGTTTTCTGTATGGGTGCCGGCGCTGGGAGTGAACTGGTGGCCTTGATGGCCGCTTCATTATATACTCCGACGGACGCCGACGGGAACCTGATCCAGGGGAAAACATCAGTCGAGACGACGAAGGACAGCCGGCCACCGCATCATAATGGGAAGCACGGTGCTAGGTTGGGCAGCGTGAACCCTCGGCCCGTTGTGTGCCATATCCAAGATTTCGCCGACTGGCAGCCGGTATTAAACCGCCTGGAAACCACCATCCGTGACGTGTGGCATGTACCCCGCTCGTGGTTCCAGATTCATTTCACCCAGAGCGATCTTCTGGATCCTGATACGGACCGTTTAGCCGCATCGCTGGCCGAGGCCGATTTAGTCACCTCCCTCTTCGTTATGAACGAGCTCTTTTGCGAGCAGGCCAAGGCCATGGCACTTGTTAACCTGATCATCAAACACTTGCGACCGGGCAAGCACTTTTTGGTAAGTTATATATTTGACTTTTTATATGGGTATATTAATTTACAGGTCCCTGGGACTTACCCTGAAGGGTACCTAGCTGCTGATTTCCTAAGGTCAATGTAGTTACGTACGATTCTAACCCTTTAGTCACCCCCCTCCGCTCTCCTCCTCTCTCTCCCCTTCCCACTGACTCGCCTTCCAATCTTCTGATAGTTAATCGACTCCGCCGGATCCTTCTCCGAGATTAAGGTTGGTAATAACACCTACATGCTCTATACGGTCTTTGACTCCTTAAAACGCTTCTTCAAACCGATCCTTAGTGACAATGCCCGTTGGTACCGCTACCCGGAAAATGTTTCCTATCCACTGAAACTGGACAATATGCAGTACTACTTGCGGCTCTACGAGAGGCTATAGCCAAGGTAAGGCATGCAGTATAGCTCTCTTTGCTCCTAAGAGCTAGTACAATTATGGGTGAGAGGGGAGGGCGGGAAAGGCTAAATAATAAATCACGTGTCTATCTTGGTGCTGGGCATTCGGCGAAAGAAAAATAATGGTTGGCAGTGATTCTGAGAACCGAATAGCACCTGGCCCGGCGGCGACCGTCATTTTTTTTTCTTATCCGCGGTCCAGTTTCCGCGCAGTTGGCTGAGGTCCTCCTCCCTATACACGCATCACAAGCAATCCCCATAGGTCCTGGTGCTCCTCACAACTCTAACTCCACCTTATTCCTATACTCTCAGCAGCCTTTACTCACCACTTGAGCCCCTCCTCTATCTCTCTCCTCGACTCAGTCATTCCGTTTAGCTTGAAGAAAAACAACCAGCACAGCCGGCCACGTTTGCGCATTCACGAACCATGGTCACCACCAACAAGAAGAAGGGCAAGAATTCGGCCAACCGTGACCTGAATCGCAAGTA
>JANBPT010000939.1:0-18508 GCA_027575765.1 Tieghemiomyces parasiticus
TGGTGGAAATATGCGGTTTACCACGGAAATACGGACGCCTTACTACTTTTGCTTGTCGTGCACAGTTACTATCGGTATGGGAACGGCGTATATATATATATATATATATATTTGGTAACTCCACTACAGGCGTCAATAGTTGTTCTTGATAAATATAACCGTCATACCTGAAGCCATTGTCACTTACGCTAGACTCTCATGCTTCACTAAACATGTACCGTCAAGGTATTGCTCACTCTTAAATGGCGCGTTATCATTTTATCTACTGCATCCCTGCTGCTACCCTTCCCCCATATACTGAGGTGTTTTTAGGGCTTTAGGTTGCGAGATAAATATATAGGGTCATCTGAGGCGGAAATAATAAGCCAATATTTGGGTGGGCAGCAGGATGAGGTAAATGAACAAGATGAGTAGGAATTGAAATAAGAAACCCAAGTTTAAGGAACGATGCGGAGGGGGTGATGCCCCTCATCTTATACCGACTGGTCATTCTACTAACTGGCCAGCTCTTACCATATTGGTGAACGGCACCGTCAGAGGGGGGCTGATGTGCATGGTGGCCTCTCACCGGCTCCAACGCCACTGTGCGGTCACAGGACAACAACGGTGGAGGGGCGGCTCAGCTAGAGGGGGCTGAACCTCCCACCACAGCGCTACCTTCGCTGTGCCTCGAGTTGGATATCGAAAATGGTCTACTCAGCACGTTCCACGCGATCGACCTGGGTCATGAACAGTCTTTTTCCACTGCGTCCACCACCTGGCCTCGGACTACCTCTCGTGCAGGGTCTTCGCCAAGGACCTGACCCGTCTGCTTCTGGACCAGCAGGTAGAACCGCCCTCCGTCTCCTGCCAAGCGTGGGCCGAGTATCTGCACCAGGAAACACAGGACCTCGACCTCGACGCCCTCACTGTGCCACCACCACTCCCTGACCTCGCGGTGAGTCTGCAGGGCAAAGTGGCCATGCCTGAAAGCACTCCTGGTGGCCGGAATCCCGAATGCCTTGTCGGTCTGGACATATTCCCGTCGACCCTGACCTCGGCCGCCAACCGCTTTGGCGCCACCCCCATTGAGCTACTGGTCACGGTTTTACATTTGGCCTACCAGACGGTGTTCTACTTCAACGTCATGGGTCCGGTATTCATGACCCACGGCCGCCAGCCCGTTGGCGACACCGCCTTCGACCTCTCCCGCGCCGTAGGCTTCTTTGCCCACTACATCCCCGTCGTCCTTGATGCGCCACGTGCGGCTAGCTTTAGAGCCACCCTTCGCCACCCGCAAGAGACGCTCGGAGCAGGCATCGAAAATGGAGTGAAGCTGACCCTGGTGCGGTACCTGCGTGACCTTACAGACCCCGCTCAACGCAGGCCCTACGAAATTGACTCGTTTTTCGGGTTCAGCCACCTGGCCCCGACGGAAGCCTCTGTGCCATCCGATGGCAACCAGCCCCTATTACAGGCGCTGACCGACATAATGGTTGAACTGCGTGCCCTCCGTACCGTTGACCTCTCCTGACCATTCGAACTGGCCGTTACCCATGAAGGAGACCGGCTGAATTTGCTGGTCATCGGGCAAAAGGACATGGACATCCTCCCTATGATGCAACGCCTACTCAGCGTCTGGTCACAATCTGTACGTCAAATGGGGGCAATTCCGGAACCGATGTAAACCGCTGGTATCGCGAACTATTTGATTTTCGTTTTCCGAGTTGATGCCATGTCGATGCTCTTTCTTATATTATCATTTTGGTATTTTCCCTTCCGTTTCTTGTTGATAAAGTACATTCTCGTATGGCATCAAAAAATACTAGCACTAATAGCAATCCGTCATATCCAACGACGTATTCTAATGAATACTCATTGTGTACATGTACCATACATACGGTTTCCGGAGCCCACCTCACCTTTTCGTCTTATTTTCACAACGGTTACAGCACATGGCGGACCTCCTGAGGCTAGACCAGATATTTGAATCCCTAATCCCTTTGCGCTCTGCAGAAATTTGGATGTACTGTCGTCCATGTGGTTACTGACATTAATTGCAGCACGTAACTGAGGCCTCTAATGCATCGCCAGACACCACCCCTAAACTTGCCCTCACAACCATCAACCGACTCCTACACCTAGTACTGGAAACTCCTCCCCCGCCGACCTCCTGCTCTGGGTTCGAAACTTGGCTCCCGCCTGCCAGTCGGACCAAGCCCAATATACTTGTCTATATTACCACCAAAAGTTGTCTGGGCCATAAAAAACCTCTGGGCTTCCCAGTGCGCTGATGGTATTACCCCGTCAGTCACTTACAGACGCATACTACTTAATACTCGTAATTCATACCTACGTTCCTCGCTCTGACGCCCTCGTAGTCTCACTCTTTACTGGCTTTTACCTTTTTCACATTTCCTCCGATTACATACTTACTTTGCACTCCATTCGCCTCATTTCTAGGATAATTTTATCCACAATTAGTATCCGATGACCCAATACTTCCTACGCTTGCCACCTGTGCTTGAAAACACCGCTAAGGCCTACTTTTAGACGCCACTGAAAGGAATTCGCTGAGTAGTCCAGGTTGACTGGCGTTGTTTTTTCAATAAAAGATTGATTAGAATTATATTATCACGATATTGTATTACCATCCGTAATACCACATTTCGATGCTGATTGGACCCTGGCCCATAGCCTTTGGTGCGTCAATTTTTCACCAAGGGAATACTCCCAAGCCCCTCTGCCACCGTTGTAGCCTGGCCGTTACACCTCACTACGCTTACGAGCCCGTTACAAGCCGGCGCGCAGGCCTCATCCGTCACTGATTGTAACCGTTCTTCCTTGTATAGCACCCCATTGGTCCAGTTAAAACTTGCACGTCGCCCTAACCCCCTCTACCATTCGCCACATCTAACAGACCTCATTTGCTCTGCTTTCCCTAAAGCCAGCGTGAAGTTGTGTGTCACCCGGCAATGCCCTCCCCGGCCTCTTGGCGCTGCCTTGCTTAATTCCTCCTTTAGCCGCACAAGGCTACCCAACTTATCCACTGCTTACCTGTCCTGTTTCTAATTCAAACGACGTGTACCCACGCCCCTGAGCGGTATACCTACGAGGCCACTCCCTCCACATCGCATTACTACAGAATTCGACTGCCTCGTGCTTCACCAAGTTGCACTTTTCTCCTGGACACTATACCTGGCCCGTCCCGTATCGAGCATGTCCATTCGCAAACCACCTGGCGCGGCCAGCTCCACTGCGCATTTCCCGCTCACCATGTCCCCGGGTAACAGCGGTAATAGCCTACCGACTCTCCACCAGCTCTGCGTGCGGGTCCTTGTCCGCAACGCCAAATGTAAGTGACTCAATGACTAGGCGAAAACTGAAGGTGCGGAGCGCCCAAGGCACACATGCACCCCATTTAGCTGATCCACTATTGCGCAACCCCTCTGTCCCGACTTAACCTGCCCCTCGTCCCTTAGATATTACGGACGTTGGCGACACGCCATTCTTCCTCCTCGAGCCTGTCCTCCGGACTTGTAGCGGTGACCAGCTCAAATGTATCGAAGCTCATAATCCGGTTAGTGACTAAATGGTTTTAATCTGGCTACCCATCTCGTTTGGTCGTGACCGGCTCGCGAGCTAGTCCGCGATCCTGGGACTATCAATTTCCTACTTGCCAGACCGGAACTAATATACCTTTTTGTTCCCGGTATACCACAAACACATTTTCGACGCTCAGCATTACAAAAAGCACACAAATGGTAAGCCTTGTCGCCCATGTATAGGAACAATGATATATCATATCAAGCTGGATGCAAAAGTTATCATTTGCTCTTGACAATGGTCACTCTTTCTTACTGACTAATGCTTGTTGAGTGATACGGTGTAATTTATCTTCGACCAGACCTCTGGGCTACCCTGTGCAAGAACCTCGCGCGGCAGAGCACGCAGCCGACAAGGACCGACCCGGGGTCCGGCGAAACATGGCGCGATCTTTACGAGGTAAGTAACCTGGGCTATCCCCGACTGACGTTCACGACAGGGAGCCTGGTGTCAATGGGCATCCGGTATTACGCAAGCCGCCTGTGACCCTAACGTATAATATTTTTCGATACACCATGCCACTATACCCGTCCATGCCGTAGAGTTACGAACAGGAGCGCGCCCTGAAATTGGAGCGAGCATCGGCCCGAGTACGGGGAGCGTACCAGGATCTCGAAAATCAGCGCAAGGCGCGCAAACCTATTCTGACCCACGAGACCCCTCGAATGCGGCTCTCACAACCCAAGCGCTTTGGTACCCCGCCGCGCCAAAGTAAGTGATTGGCACCCCCCTCCCTCCCAACCGGCGTGTCACCAGCGGCGACTCTGCTACATATTTTTGGAGTTCTAACTGGACAACTGCTATGACCATTCACCTACCCTTCCCTCCTTCATGATTACTAGGTAAATCGCTTATGGAGAAATCGCGTGTGGAGGCCCGTTCAATTCTGTCGCGGAGGGCCAATCCAAAGGCACTCCGGCCAACCACGGTATTTTTAACTCCGCCACCCCAACCCCGCTCGACGCCACCACTGATGGGACCACGGGACCGCGGGTCGGCTCCAGCCCAACGCACGACCCTATCACCCTATCCACCCAAGCCTCTTCCGCCGGCCAGTGCGCCAAAGCGAACCAGCTTTTGGGACGACATACGCAGCACCACCCCGACCAAAATGCTTCGCCCCCACCAGTCCGACAAGTCTGGCTGATAGACTTGGTATCCCGTCTGTATTTGTATCCGCTTGAATAAAATACCGTCGTCATGGTTCATAGCGGGCGAGGAGGTAACCAGGTGTTACTATTCGGACTGTAGCCATTAGCCGGAATTATGGCACTATTCCTTCTTCTGCGGAAGATGGCCTCGCCAACCTCAGTTCAAGGTTGAAACTGATATGTTAATGGTAGGACCGACGTTTATAACCTTTCGTTTCTAACGAGTATTGAAGCGACACACACCGTAAAGCTGCCTTATTGAGATAAATGAAAGGATCGGCCCCCATGCCCACGGGAATGATAGATGGCCTACCCTCCCGACTCTCCAGTGATGGGTGCCAGTCCCATTTGCTATGCCTATTGACACTGTTGGCTGTATTCGGTACATCGTCAGCTTAGAGTCAAGGAAGTGATGTTGGGGAGGGCGGACCTTCAGGCCGCAAGATGAACGGGAAGGCAGTAGACCCCCCCCCCTCTCCGGCTTTCTGTTGGCTCCTTGGATTGGGCCACCTCTGCCGCCAGGCTTGACCTTTTAAAGAGTTGATCGTCTCCACCTCCTCTTTGACCACGTCCTTTATCAGGCTTGCTACCACAACCTCTCACAGAGCGGCCACTCAAGTTTCGTCTCTCCTACTTCGCATTTCGAAAGCCAAGGTTTGCCACGCCTGCCCTGCTGTCCGGTTTTTTTTTATACCACATACCCTTCACCTTTTAAACCCGTTGCTTAACCTAGACCCCCACAGCCACGACCCGCTTCCTTGAAAAAATATATATCCAACTTACAGCCCCTCGTCCGTTGTCTGCCCACATCTCTCTGCGACGCCCCTACGCATTTCACGTACGCTCCTCTCATCTCGCGTCACCCGCCAGCCTTCCCTATCTTCGCCATCCCCTAGGACTGACCCGCATGTCGCGGAACGCCCCTTCGTTATCTAACCGGCTGCGTAGCTTCGACGCCTACGCCAAGACTCTCGATGACTTTAGCGTCAAAACCATCTCCGGAGCTGCTGGTAAGTTGGCCCATTCGTTGCCGCACAGAGCATTTGCTGACAGGGCCAGGCCATCGGTCGAAGAGTGGGGTTGTCGTATTGACAAGGCCGACGGAGCTACGCGGTGGCGCTAAACCATGGCCCTCCCCTGTACACATGGACCGGCCTTAGTGGATAACGCCATGGCCCCCACCGTCGTTGCACGTACCTACATTCCCTCTCTCTCGTTGCTGCCCGCGCTAACCCGATTTTTGTATTGTGTTGTACCGTCCTCGCATCCTACCTACTGGCCAGTTACCATCGTCAGCACACTCATTATCCTGACCCTCTTGGTATCGGAATTTTCCGACTACCGCTCGGTCGACCTCCGCCCCCGGCTGGTGGTGGACAAGTCGCGCGGAGAGATGATGACTATCAACGTCAATGTGACTTTCCCGCATGCCCCGTGTTTCCTGCTCAATCTGGACGTGATGGATGCCACGGGGGAGCAAGAGGCCAGCGTGGACCATGACATTTACAAGGTCCGCCTGGACCCGCTGGGTAACCGCATCACCGAGGATCGTGAGAGCTACCGCGGCGGCGAAAAGGTGGCCAAAGTCGGCAACGCCCTGGCCAACACGGACAAGGACGGCTACTGCGGGAGTTGCTACGGCGGCAAGCACCCGGACGGTCTCTCGTGCTGCAACACGTGCGACGACGTAAGGCGGGCCTACAACTCTATGGGTTGGGCGTTCGCCAACCCAGACGACTTTGAACAGTGCGTCAAGGAACACTGGAAGGAGAACCTCCGTAGTCAGGCCAAGGAAGGGTGTATCATCCACGGGTTTCTCAAGGTGAAGAAGGTGTCAGGCAATTTTCACATCATGGCCGGCCAAAGCGCCATTCACAACAATGTCCACATCCACACCATCTACTCGTACATGCCCGACGACTACGACTTTTCGCACACCATTAACCATCTCTCCTTCGGAAGCACGTACCCCGACATGGTTAACCCGCTCGACCGCGCTACCAAGGTCGCTCCCGTCCGTAAGTACTTAACCTGATGCCGGGGGACCCGTCGAGCGGAGGGACGGGACGCTTGGAGCACCCACTCTCCAATCAACGGATCTCGGGTGCCTCCCACTGGCCGCTCAGCAGACCCATACATATAATGGCTTTTTAACCCACCCAATGCACCACCACCCCCCTATTGCACTTACTTCTCTTTAACAGGCGACCTTCAGTACCAGTACTTCCTTAAGGTGGTTGGAACCGAGGTCCACTACCTGTCGAAACCTGACATCATCTCCAACCAGTACTCAGTTACCGAACACGCCAAACGCCTGCTCTCGTTCCCGTTCAGCGGCGGCAATACCGGGGTGTTCTTTAACTACGAGATCTCGCCCATGCGTGTCATCTACGCCGAGAACCGCAAGTCCCTGTCCCATTTCCTCACCAGTCTCTGTGCCATCGTCGGTGGCATCTTCACCGTGGCTGGCATCGTTGATGCCTTCATTTACCGCGCCGAGACTGTCCTGCGCAAGAAAGTGGAGCTCGGCAAGCAGTTCTAGCCTCATAAGGGCAGAGCAGTGCCCATACACCGATGTCTCGAGTCCAATTTATACCCAGCTTTTTCTGCCACCGTCTATCCCCTGCGAGGTTTCGTTTCCAACCCTTCTCCCCCACGTACATTCTTCTTGGTTTCCCCTCGTTGTCTGTGGTGCCGTGTCCTATTCGCTGTGTCTCATTTCCGCCCCTCCCCTTTGTTTTCTTGGCGCCTTTGTTCGCCACAGTTTGAACACCTCTTCCTCTCTCTCTTTCTCCTCATGACTACTCGCTTACATCGGCGCATTGACTGTATCCAACCCACAAAATCATGAATATAAAGCCTCACCTACTTGACTAGCCATTTTCTATTCGCCACTTATCTTATATATAGTAGTTCCTGGTCAAGCTCCGTACGGGAAGAGCAACGCACGACAGTTCATAATCACTCTCAACACAACCCTGCACATTACCTAATCCTCCCCCAACAACTTTACCCGCAGGATCAGAGAGACTGGCAGGGTCCGGTCAGTCACCATGATTTCCTCGTCATCCCGAATGAGGCTGCCAAGGGACTTATCAAGGTTGGGCCGCGTCTGGACTTCCAACTGTGGCGGCGCCTGGAGGTAAAGATTGACCTGAGCAGTGGTGACGAGGCTGGGGGCAACCAATCGAATACCAGGTTCCTCCGCGAGCCACTCCACCAAGTCACGCAGAGGCCGGCGGGGGTCAAATGTCACGCAGCACCGGGCGCTGCCGCATACTGGGCAGTCGGAGCGCTTGGCGTGGGCGTAGGTATAGGTGTAGATGCCGGCGGTGCCCGTGTACATCATGTAGTTGTCAAGGTAAGGATGGCAGTTGGTGACCAGTTTGAGGGCCTCATTGGCGCAAGCCGCTGCGATCACCGCGTTAGTCGAAGCAATCGCCGGGATAATATTCTTGACCACCCCTTGGGTCAACGTATAGGTTACCCCTGGGATACGAAATGACTCAGCGCGCTCCAGGGCCCGCTCGAACACCCATCGGAGATGGTCAGGATTGTCGGTATCCAATGCGAGATCTGGCAAGAGAGGGGATGATGGTAAGTGGATTGGAGAGGTAGGGGCGGGGGGTTGAGCTGTCGTTGTAGCCACACCGCAAGGCACAGTAAGATAGCCAACGGCTGTTCTCTCTAATGCAGCTGGCGAGTTATGTCACGACCACAACTACTTTACCTTCGTGCTCTTGGGGCCAGGCGACAACCGAGGCGTACTCTATACAATGTTCCGGAAGTCGTGGCGTATTGGCAATGGTACAGATGGGGTACACGGTCTGTTTCTTATGGAGATCCAACGTGCACTCGTAGCAGGAAGTGACAAGCGGAATGATCACGCGGGCCTGGCCATTCAGTCCTGTTGTTTATCATGACCGGCACGGACAGAAGTAAACCAAATGATGGCAGAAGGGACGATGTGAGCTGCGAACCTAAGCGAAACAGCTTAACGGGCAACCGATATCTACTTTACTGTGCCAACGACAAGTGCTGCCGGCGACTTCACTTACCTTCGGTGCCGCCGTCGATCAAGGGTTTGAGGGTCTCGGGGTTCTGCATATCGGCAATTCCCACGAGGAAGGCGTTCATCCACCGCCGGGCCTCCACAGAATCCAGGCCGCAAATGATGACCTGGAACTGTAAGTAAAAAGCCTTATCCTTATCCTGAATGCGACAGTGGTGACTATCAGTATGTTACGAGCATGGCAACGGTTAGGGCATCCATGCCAAACATGGCCAGGTAAGGCCCATCACCGCCTTGTTGTCAAGTTTCTAATCAATCACCGTGCCTGCGGAGAACTTACGGGGTTACCTGGGCCGTGGCCACGCGGGAATTGACAAACGCCGCGGCCACGTTAGCCTTGGGCTGACCGATATCCTTGGCACGAAACAGAAACTGGCGGTTCAGATTGCTCACATCGATGGTGTCCATATCGATAACGTGGATATCACGGAATCCCGACAAGGCCAAGTCCTTGAGCAGCTCACAGCCGAGACCACCGGCCCCTACCACCAAAACTTTGCACGTGTGTAGCATCTGCTTGACTTCAGGCAGGCTGGGCGGCTGCATAAATTCGTCGGCCTCGCCAGTGTCCAAGGGGCCGCCTTCGGAGTTGGCCGGAATGTCGTTGGGGTCGGACGATGAAGAGTGGGTCGACATGGGCCCCTCGGCATCGGTGAAGGACTCTACCTCCGCTACCGGGGTGGGCGGGTACCCCACAATATCGACTGGTTCTAGGCAGCGGTAGAGTTCGGCGAATTGTGGGTAGTCATACTCGGTATGGTCCACCATGGTGTCAGGGTTGTGAAGGTGAATGCGAGTTGGGAATTGAAAGAAGGCGGAAAGTGAATAACTCGATAGACAAAGGCCCCACTGCCCATGCACGTCAGCTGGAATGTGGTTAGGTGGGTGATGTAGTCCGGTTGCTCGTTTGGTGGCTCTTGGTAAAGCGGGCTCTACTCATGCTTCCATCACTGTACTAGTTTTAAGGACTGGCCTCCTGTGGCAAGGCAACGCCTCGCATCATGTGGAATAACATAAATACAGTTCCCCCCCATCGATTTATAAGTACACTAAATGATCATCGTGTTTAGTCAGAAGCCTAGTGTCTTCGACTCGCACGATTGTTGTAACTGGCGCACCTCTAGTACCCCCCCTCCCTTTCTTGGTAGGCCTCACGACTGACGGACCGATTTTGGTTGATATCAAACACGATCCCCCAGTACGTTTGGTGGTCTTCTAGCCACGTCTTACTGATCAGGTACGGCAAGCAGCCGCTACATACGTACGTCTCGATCATGGATTGTGGGGCGCACTGAACCACAAGGTCGTCGTCTTCTCGAATCCAATACTCATAGTTGATATGGATAAAGTCCATGAAGCGTGGGGCCATGTGTGGAACCAGTTCGTGTTTATGGGTCACGCGGGCCACGTAGGCAAAAGGAAGGGTGTTGAAGAAAGCTACGAAGGGTCCGTTGCCGACGCGTGGGGAGCCGTAGGCGTATAGTTCAGTACGCCGGACGAAGTCTGGGTAGGTTAGCGCCAGGTCCACGGCGGCCAGTTGCGCCTGGGCTAGATTTAGTAACATAAGAGGAGAAAGGGTGACGGTAACGGGGGGTGCGAATGGGTATACCCTTCTCGGGTCGTGGTCATTAGAACAAAGCCGCCACTTATTAACGGGGGGCGGATAGCAACCTAAGCACCTTTAAAATGTAAGAGAGGTCGCTATTGTGCCGGTGCCGACTCACCTGCGCCCAACGAGTGGCCAGTTAAGGTTAGCGTGTAGTCTGGATGCGCGCGCATGAGCTCGCCCACGCGCGGCACAAATGTGTCCCGGTGCTCCATGTAACCCCAATGAAACCCGCCATGGACGGCCGACCCTTCGACCGTGACGGGCCAGGCCTGATGTATGAAGGATGCATCCTCGAGGAGAGCCATGATTGTGGTCGTGCCCATGAAGGCCAATATGATGCGTTTTAGGCGATCGTTGCGGGCAAGGTAGCCTTTGCTGTGTGGAATATCACTGGCGAAGGTCATTACGACTTGGGTGCCCGCCGCGCGGCCCTCGTGGAGACAGGGTTTACATTGCCAGCCCTCAACCGGCCGGTATGCGGCGGCCGCGAATCTATACCGTTGACCACGCAGTATCATTTGTACAAGGCGGATTTCCCCCGCGTTAGCTGGCCCCATTTAGTTAATTCCATGGCTTTTGCAGAAGAAGGATAAAGGTCAAGAGTCTTATGGTAGTCCTCAACCAGCCAATGTCTAGATATTATATTCCCGGATTGCACCAGTGTTCACCTGAAAGTAGTGCTACTTACTCGGCCATGGCCTGTAGTTTTGCTAGCTCCCCGGCCGATACGACATACTGGTTGGCTAAAATCGCTTCTTTAGTTAAGCAGCGGTTCCCTATTGTGGCTGCTGGATGTCGTGGATCCTGCTCCAAACGCAGCATCACAAATCCGGTCAGCAACCAGCAGAGCTTTTATAAAAAGGTTGTGACCGAGAGAATACCGAGATTGACATTAGAAGGCCAAGATTAGCTGCCGCTTGGTAAGAGGGGGGCAGCTACGCTACCGTGGAGTCCGTGTCCATTCATCTCATGCTACTTACTCCGCGATGCATATTTCTAAAGTACTGCATCATGCAAGGTTAAAAATTCGGAAACACAATTATGCCGAAAACTAATGCAAGGCTGGCGACAAGGAGCCTGAAATACTTTTAATGCCTACGGGTGTCGATTCTAGTCGTTTTCTAAGGACACCCGCGCTGACCCTGATCGACAGCTGCTCGAAAGTCGTGACTCCGGCCTAGCCCCTGTAGCGAAGGGACCGGTGGCTGATGACCTTGCCAAGCTAGAGTATGGAAGATACACCGGGCATTTTGGCCCCTCGGTTCGACACGGGAGAGTCCCCTTGCAGGTTCTCGATAGTAAGACTAAAGTGGATGCATAAAAATTCATATTTTCCTCTTCGCTAGCGACCAGGTCGTAGCTGGGAGTAGGGTGAATACCATGAGCACACTCAAAACTAGGTGAAGAGGAAACCAAACACACTGCGGGGCGTAATGTCTTTACACAAATACCTATGGTGGTAGTTATTCCCGCATACGATCAGAGTGGTGCATGGTGCACAAGCCAAGGTCATGAGCAATATAGCCTGGAGTCACCCCTTATGACGTTCTTGAGCGCCATATGAAGGCAGAGAAGGTAGGAGTAGTGATTTAACAAGCACGAGTCAATTTTTAAAGATAGCGGAGAAATGTCTGCCAGTAGGTAGAGAAGAGACGGTATTACTCGTCGGGGATCCGCAGTAGATCGTCCTCCAGGCTGTGGTCGAGATCGTGCATATCGAAGAGCGAGCTGTAGAGAGCTGGGTTCGAATCGTTCACCACCTGCTCTGAGGATAGGGCCCGAGCCAGCGTCGCCTCGGCGATGCTGTCTTCCAGCGGTGAACACTTGCTGGCTTCTGCGCGCACTCGCTGAGCGGCTTCCTGTAAGGCCGGGAAAAAAGAGGGGCCGGTAAATGTAGATGCGACGGGCATGACGGATAAGTCGACGTGGCTAACTAACTGCAACTGATACCAGAAGCCGGCAATGATGACCCTGCACATGGCCGTATATGTCCGAGTAAGCACCTACCTTGATTAGGGTCACAAACTGCTCCAGGGCTGGCCGTGCCTCACGCTGGAACTCATAATGGCCCAAGCGGGAGATGATGGGGGCGATCTCCACCAAGTTGGAGTGGCTGCGTGACAGCAGAGGGGGGGCGTCGAAAGGTGGTAGCGGGGAAAAGGTAGGTCAGGTGTCAACAAGCTAGTTGAAACACGGTGCCAGAGGCCAGACCAGTCGCGGTCGATTCTCAGTAACGACATCGCACGGATATCAAACACGCCTCTTACCTGAGCAGCTCTTTAAGGTATAGCCGCACCATTAGCGGCCCGGGATTCTTGCTGAGCGGGTCTGTCGAGGTAATCACTTTCAGACCGACACGACGCGGGGACGGCCTCGATGTGACTGACTTCATGTCACTGGCTGGGCCAGTGGCGGTGGCAGAAGTGCCCGCTTCCCAAAACGACCACGTGATACCCCGCGGTAGCAAAGGTGCACATGACACCATAGGGGGCGGCATGTCCGGTGGCGGAGTTGTGAAGAGGGCCAGAAGCATGGTCATGTTGGCGGGCTCTACCGGAATACCGGCCCTGGAGCGGAACTGATTAAAATGCGCGGCAAGATGGGCAGCGACGGCCTGGTCACGCAGGGATGGGATTCCAGGTGATGAAGGCCGGAAACGGACGTAGCCCACGACTGGCTACGGTGACGCGTTTCATGTCGGTAGTCGTGGCGATGTGGACGAAATAGAATAGTATACGTTAGCGTAGTTTACCGCACTTCGTAGGCAGCAATGAGAGTGACGTACAATTAACTAGGCACTCTATTTTGGAGATAGGGGTCGTCAAGAAGATTTCCTCGCTCTCCCTCCATGACGGTTTGCTCCGGCGGGCGGGGACTTACCAAGCTGGACAGCTGGTAGGCCTCAACGACGGCCATATCGAGGGATCCGTCCTGGTGATAAAACCGGGGGCCTGTGGCGTCCCATTCATAGAAGCTAGTAATACCTGGCAGGGAATATCAAATGAAAAGTTGCCATGGGAGAGAGAGAGGTCAAGGAGAATTAGGGGAAGTGTTTGTCTAGCGGATATTGAACGGGCGAGAGCAGCCAGTTGCCGCGGTCAGTGCCCTCATTTGAACGTTGGAACGTAGGGCGAGCTATCATACCAGGCTAGTCTATTACATACTTGTTATGGCTGATTCAGGTCCGGAATGCAGGCCTTCGTGGTCGTTGGGGGAAAACTTTACCTCGGTCTCGACGGTTCCGAGGAGGAGCCCTTCCTGCATTGTAAACGATTAACACCATAGTATCATGTGAGTCAGGCATATTGTTTAAGCCATGGGCAAAAACCCTACCACCGTGTCGACCAAGCCCGTTACGAAAATCATACCTAGCGACGGAAGCATAGGGCCACTTACCATGTCCCGGCCGCGGGCGAAAAAAATATCAAACAGGTCGTTGAGGAACAGGGCTGTGGCCGTCGCTGACACACGGCGACTCTCTTGACTGACCACCATGGTTTCTTGGTAGCGTCGGAAAGGGAACTACCAGCACCGTGGTTAGGTATTGTTACTGAGAGTATGGTCGGTTGGGCTAGCAGGGCAGAGTTATGCGGAGGACAATAAAAAAGGTGTGCGAAATGCAAGGTTGGGAGAATTGACAAGCTGTGAAATACTTGTAGAGTATCCGAAGCGTAGACCTAGGAATGCGGTTTGCTGATGCGTAGTGAAGTGAAATGCAAGGCACAACAACCGACCGGACGGCCATGAGTCCCGAGTGGCTTTCCAAGGGCGTATGATTTGCTAGGGCTCTTCGTCTCCGCCGGGCCTTCACGCCAGCCTATCAACAGCCCCCGAAGCGCCACAGCGTAACTTGGTACCACTGCTGTTCTTCGAGAACGCCCTCTCCCTTCTCTTGCCTACATTATGGGAGGTACTGTGGCAAAGCTCTGCTCCCAAGTGTAAACACGGTGGCCGGTCACTTCAAATTGGGCCCAGGGATAACTCTAAACGCTATGAGCTCAGGCGCAATCTCTGTGGGGAATAGAATGGAAATAATGTAGAGCGGGGGGGGGTCGGAGAGTCGAGAGAATCGGCGCTGCTGGGTCCACCTTGACCTTCAGGAATGATCCATACCGTATATTTCTTCTCTTCGCCCTTGCTTATTCCTCCTACCGCGTCTTCAATCTGCCCCGACTACTCCCCACCCGCTCGACCCGTTCCCACCTCATTGCGACCAACCCAAGGTTCATCACCTCCCATGGCCGACATCTCAGCCCAGATCGCCAAGTACGAGGCCTTCGTCACCGACCAGCTCCAGCCTGATCTGGCCACGGTGTTGGCGGATCGGGACGCGGTGTACGAGCGGATAGCCGAGTATCTCAAACTGCGCAATAACATCGAGATCCTTGACCGGCAACAGCTAACCTCGCTCAAGACCCAGGTCGACTTGGGTTCCAATTTTTACGTGCAGGCCCATGTCCCTGACACTACCTATGTGTACGTCAACGTCGGCCAGGGTTTCCACCTGCAAATGACCCACGCCGAGGCCTTGGAATACATTGCGCGCAAGGATACGCAGTTGCAGGGCCAGGCCGATAAACTGAGCCAAAAGGCGAACCATATTAAGGCTCAAATCCGGACCGTCTACCTCGCCCTGGCCGAAATTATGCAGCTGGGCGCCGGAAAGCCGTGAACTCCGAAGGCCTTTTCTGACATACCCTCCCGACGTTAAGGATAGGACACCACAATGTAAAATAACCTCCCCATAAAAATGGCTACATCACGGCGACGCCTCCCAATGCCTCTAGGCGATAGCCGTTAATAGAATAATCGGAAAGAAGGGTTGTCCACAACTCTGCTAGATTTATTTACTTACAGGGACCAACGGACCCTCCTGGAAAGGCGAAAACCCCGGGCCGGTGACCGGCAATCGACCAGTTTCGGTCGTAGCTAACTAGGCACAAACGGGTCTCCACAATACTCATACGTACCGAAGGCGACAGTGGCAGAGGATGGGGCGAGGGCCAGTGTTGGCCTCCAGCGGTAGCCCCAATGACCTATCAATTCATATCCACTCGGAAAACATGGATACTGGATGGTTCTATTCGTCCATTCACAGGTTGCCGATGATGGCGTCGGTATACTGCGTGTTGGTGGAGCGGCCGCCCAGGTCGCCAGTGAGAACCTTGCCGGCGGCGATGGTCTTGAACACGGCAGACTCGATGGCGTCAGCCTGAGCAAACAGGTTCATGTGGCGCAGCATCATGACGGCGGACAAGAGAAGGGCGGTGGGGTTGGCCTTGTCCTGGCCGGCGATATCGGGGGCGGTACCGTGGACGGACTCGAAGATGGACGCATCACGGCCAATGTTACCCGACGGGGTGAGGCCCAGGCCGCCGATGAGGCCGGCGCACATATCACTGAGGATATCGCCATACAGGTTGGGCATGACCATCACGGTGTTGCTGAAGTTGACGGGGTTCTGGGTGATGTGCAGGCAGGCCCGGTCGAGCAGAATGTCGTCAAACTTGACGTCTGGGAATTGCTCGGCCAGATCCTGGCACGCGCTGAGGAACAGTCCGTCCGACAGCTTCATGATGTTGGCCTTGTGCACGGCGGTGACGTGGTTGCGGCCGGAGGTGCGGGCGTACTCAAAGGCGAAGCGAGCGCACCGCTCCGAGGCCTGCCGGGTGATCAGCTTGATGCTCTGCACCACGCCGTCCACCACCTCGTGCTCGATCCCGCTGTATTCACCCTCGGTGTTCTCGCGGATCAGCACCGTGTCGACGTCTTCGTAGGGGGTCTTGAAGCCCACGATGCTCTTACACGGGCGCACGTTGGCGTAGAGGTTGAAGGTGCGCCGCAGGGTCAGGTTGAGCGACACGTGGCCCTTGCCGATGGGCGTGGCCAGGGGGCCCTTGAGGGCAATGGTGTTCTTCTGTACCGAGTGGAGGGCGGCGTCGGGAATCACGGTGCGGCCGTTGCGGATGACGGGGGTCACGTCGACGGACTCCCACTCGATAGGAACCTGGATGCCATGAAGGATAGTGGTGGGAAGAGACGGGGGAGACCGGTTAGCGGTGAATAGTGAAGAGCATAGCTGACGGGCGATTCACATCAGGGGAGAGTGACAAGTAAAGAGAAAGCCCACAGGCTCGGTATGTCGGTAACGGGCAGCTGCGTCATAGAAGGGGTCAACGGAGACGTGTAGGAAAGAGTAACAGGTCTTACCTTGGCAGCAGCGAACACGCGCTCAACAGATTTGGAGATCTCGGGACCAATACCGTCACCGGGGATCATGGTAACCTCGTAGTTACCCTGTACGTAGGTAGGTTAGGTGGGGCCAAGAGTGGTGGAGGAGGTATAAGACGAACGCCAGAGTTTACAGGATGTGACGGTTTAGTCAGGGTAATGGATATACAGTGACAGATGGCGGTCTGACTAGCTCTCCGCGACAAAGAGTCGCCTTTCATAAACCAAATTGACCAATCCTTACCCGAGTGTTCTTCTTGCCGACGTAGGCACCGATGGCGGACGACTTGGCGGTGGCCATGGTCCGAGCCAACTGGTCAAGGTGAGTGGACGGCGGGACCGAGGCAGCACACGTAGCGTATACCGCAAGAGTGATGGCGAAGGGGTGGGTGGGGATCCACAGGCAGATAGGGCACGGAAGGTTAGTACTAGGCGTCGTTACGGGCTGTCGATTAGGCAGCGGTCCCTAGGGAGGACCGATCAGAGACGTTCTGCCGTCATGAGGGGTGGCGGTTGGGAGTCAGGTCGCGCGTCAGCCAGAATCCAACGCGGCCACCGCCCCCGCCTTTCTACCGCTGACTGTGCCTAGAAGCCTGCCTGGAGAGGCCAGGTCGCCGGCACGCTGGGTCAGTAACTCGAAGGAAATAGGCCGAAACAAGATAGGGCACGGTGCGTACCTGAGGCTTGGCCAGGGCACCGAGAAGACCAGAGGAACGGAGAGCGAGCATGGTGAACAGAATGCCGAACTGGTAGTGGGATTCAGAAACTGTGAGCCGTGGGGGATAGGGAAGGGCAATGAGCTGCGAGTCGAACGTAAGAGTCTCAAGACGAAGCGGGCGGATGGAAGATAAGTCGGAATGACAAGACCGGAGCGATGTGCCCAACGGAATGAGGGGCTTTGGTACAGGTGAGACGTGGGTGGAGGTGGCAGGGCGACGGGTCTCGGGGTGGGGTAAGTGGGGTGGGAGGTACACGTCCTCCAAATCTCGTGCCACTCTTCCCCCCCCCGCCGCCGAGTTGGGGCAAGGACTAGCCCACGACCGGCCGCCGTCCTCATTACGGGACCGTCTGCACGGCTCCTCTGACCTTTAAACTGCTCGGCCATTACAGAAGGGTTGCTTTCGTTAAAACCACTTGAAATCTAGCGAGCCCGTCCGTTGGGGTGAGAGGGTAGGGAAAAAAAAAGATAACGGGGAGATAGGCTCATAGGGCCCGTTCGCCACAGTCGGCTTCCCAATCCGCCTATCGCAAGCCCGGCCGGTAGTTGAGCGGATGTGGCAACCGCTTACGCCACACCCACGCCCCGTGAAGGCTCTGATGGGGCACGCCCGCCAACCAGCTCACATCTAGTCCTTCTCGCATACCATGGATCTGCTGTGCACCCCCCCCCCCTACCAGAGCTCGGACACAAACGTACTCCATCCTCCCTCCTACCACGCTCCAGCTGCTGATTATCTATTCTGGTTGTCTGCGGTAAATGATACGAAGAGGGTAATAAGGTCTGAACAGGCCTAGAGATAGGGCGCCTGGCAGGTCCATCGTTCTCCCACCTTACACGCCCTCCAGGTGGGACTTGGGTCGCCGGGGCCTTAATAACATTAGCTGGGGTGGAATGTGCAAATTTATACATAAAGTGAACCACACAATGATGGCTGTAAAGCAGAGAGGAGGGACCCTGAACCTTGTAGTCCCTAAAGGCCATTTGGTAGAGCTTTTTTTTTTAAAAAAAAAATAGGAAATTGTTTCCATGGCTAACGAAGTATCAGCTCTCAGTAAGCACAGTATACTTGCCGCTGGACCCAGCCTCCACCTCTTTTTTCCGATTGCGGGTGCCGTCGAACATGGAAGTGGATACACTCG